>JAQFZZ010000336.1:0-20655 GCA_034696405.1 Isotoma caerulea
AGCTTTAAAAGGTGAAAATTTAAAAAAATCATAGAAAGCTTCAATTTAAAAAACCATTTTGTACATTTATTGAAAGAGAGAGAGACAGAGATGAGTTGACCAAAATCCAATGATACACTACAAAGTGCAATGTGCTCTTTTCCGTTAAATACGATTTTACAAGTTGGTATTACTATTACTCATTGTATATTGTATGCTCATTAATCATCTTCACATATCTAAACTGTATTTGAGCAAATCAAACCATTTTAGGATTGGAAAAAGTCACTGCTAGAAATGGAAATTTCTAGCAATTTCCATTTGCACATGATGATGATATGATGTCTATTTGTAACACACATACTTTGAGTAAATGATCTTATGTGTAAACATGTATAAATATTAGAAAGGGGGTCACACACAACTACGTAGTTATTACCGGTTGTGTAAGGAGAAAGAGAGAATCAGGAAATACAATGTAGAGTAATAGTAGGTATTAAGATGATATAAATACGAGAGTGCAAGATGCACTCGAGGTCCTTGTCTGTGGACAGAGTGCATGTATGCACTCTGCCACATGAAATAAATACATTACCTCTACTCTACAACGGCCTTGCACTTGGTGCAATGGCATGTGTATTCCATTATTATTACTTATCATCATCATTCCCTCATACTCATAAACACATCTAACGGGTCACCCATTACCCATGATTATACACAGTAACTATCATAGTAACCAAACGTATAACTCTGCAAATACATACAACTCTATACATTTGATTCTCATACATTTAGCATTATATTATTAATATTATATATAAAGAGATAAAGGAGAAACCCCCACCGATACATTGGTGTACTCTTGTGGTACAAATAAAACGTCATTAGTTTTATGTATGCCATGTCAGGCACCTTTTGAATTCAAAGTCAATTTAGTTTTTTAATCTCTTTTGACATTTATGAATTGCTTTTACATCGGCTTAAACTCTCTTCATATTTATTTCTAATTTCGTTTCTTCTCTAGTTGGTTCATTTTGTTTTGTCAGCTCTTACAGCTGTAGTTTCATGGCTTATCTTTTTGAAGTTTAACAGTAGAGGAATGGCCGTCTTAGCAGCTACTCCAGTACGGTGTATGATATACTCTACGATGAACTTAGTCCCCATGAAATCATCATGATTTTAATGTTGATGCTTAACACAATCCTTTGCGTACTATCCTGTGTATTTATGGTAAACCTAGCCTACGCAAACCCACGCCGTACAGCTGTCACTTCTTATGAACCAGCGAGAGACCATCCAGATCATGGGATTGATCTTGATTCAACCCCTTATCGGACCGATGGACTGATTGGACGACCACCTCCCTGCAGAGACGAACTTGTTCTCCTCAATCCTCCTAAGCTAACCCGGAAATCACGTGGAATCATAACAGACGAATCCTCCACTTGATCTCATTACCCTTCTTCCGATTTCTAACGTTTTATAGGATAACATACGTTTTAAGTAGTATTTTAATTATTCTTTTCTTCTCGCCCATAGACATGGGTCGAAAACGCCGTGCATCCACTCCTCTGTAGCAATAGAAGCCAAACGAATCCGAGTTGACAGCCTTGGTGATAAGCATTTCTACGACCAAAGACATCCTCCTACTAAAATTTCTAAGGTCAAACCATCCCATCATGCAACTACAATCAAAGGCGAAACGATCGACATCAAAACAGAAGTATATCCGCTTGATGACCTGTCCGACATTAGTTCTGATGAAGACAAGGAAATCAAGCCCACCACTTGTTAACCACCCATAATCATCACCTTAAGCAGTGACGATGACCTAGACCACCTGTGCAAACGTAGTCACAATAGTAGTGATGTAGAATACCTTGTGCTATCATAGGTTCTGATGCTTCTACGGATTATTCCTCTAATTAATAGTTTCTACTTTATAGTTTATTCTTGCAATATAAATAATTTTCGACCAAACGTGTTAGTTAGGTATGGTCAACCAAAAAATAGAAAAAAAATTTCATGTTGTAACCCGGATAAGCCACTTTTGTTGTTTGTACAGTATGTGTGACTATCCGTATATTAAATATCGCATGTCTATTTCACAAATAAGCTGCTCCTTGGAGGTTGATTTTCCAGCGTATCTTCGTAATGTCGTGTCGTGTCGAGGATTTGGTTAATTTCGGTAAGCGATATACGGTTTTTTTTGTTTGGTTCAGTTTATTGGCTAAAATGTCTTGATCAATGTGATTTGTCTTATATAAAAGGCAAGAAGGCGACTGGTGGCATCTCCGGAATAATTTTACAAATCTCTGGTCCAAACGGATGGATCGTTTAGAAGGGTGTGATGTAAATGGCAGCGACAGTATCATCCTAGACGAAGATGATCCGTGGATCTACCCTGAGGATGCCTAATTAGCATTGAGTATCTGGTCTAGTTATATTCACTTTATAGATGGTATCATGGTTTTTAATATTGAAGAAAGCTGTTGTTGAGAAATACTTCACTTATAAATGAAGTCAGTAGTAGGCCATTAGGACATTCATAGAATATGGGAACATAGGAATAAATAAACATAATGGATGGGACGGGAAGGAAACAGCATTGAATTAGGTAGCCAACAATAGGTCATTTAGGACAATGATAGATCTATAATAATACTTGAAGTTGCTTGATATAATGTTGTAAATTTGGTTATAATAAATTGAAAAAATCATGCTTTTTATCTGTATACAACTTTCTTACCATATATATACCTTCAATTATATTTCATAAGTAGAATTACATACTATTTACCTCCATTCGTCATAACTACCATAGTTAAATTAAAGTTCAGTAGGTTCCATGAATCGGGTAAACTGATGGATCAAAGGTTTGAGTAAAACGAGACGAGTATGTTGCTTGCGGATTAGATACTCGTGTGGTTGGGTTAGAGGGGTTAGTTAAAGGAAGTAGCGGTGGGATACTGTGCCTGGTTGTTGGGGCATAAATTCCAATTTCATCTCTGTACACAGTGCATCCGATGCTTCTACGCGTCCATATATAACGAAAGTAACAAAATAAAAATATTACGACAGTAGAGATAATGAGTAAGTGTATAACAGCCACCGTTATAAAAAGAATGGTAATTTTATGTATTAATTTAGCATCGGTGGGCAGCTATAGTAGGCATTGTACGGGTCCGACGTTTACTATAAAGGAAAAGCATACCTACTGTAATTAGTACTTTCCAAGTTAAATCTATATAGTCGTGGTAGTGATACCAGTTGGACAGTACATGATAGGAAAAGGAGGAGAAATCCTTAAATTTATATGAACTAACGTTCATTACCGTATCCTTTTCATACCAGGTTTTATCCAATAAACCTTCTATATTGGCGTATTCATTGCCGTTCTGTAACTCTAGGACGAGACATCTAGCTACTACTATTATTATTAGGGAATATTTTTCTATGCGAATGCGAAGTGAAGGAACAAAGGTAACAATTTGCCTCTTTTGTAATTGAGCAATAAACAACTGTGATTTTCGACTTCAGGATGAGACATCCAACGAGAGTATTTAAGTAGTCTCTTTTGATTTTTGCCTCAGATGGCTTGGTTAAAGACGCTATTCTCAGCTTTCTTGAATTCTTCATTTGTTCTTTTGTTTTTCTAATGATTTGAGTTAGTGTAATGTATTTATGATTAAAATCACACACAAAAGAAGTTGGATCAAGTTAAAAAGGTAAAAAAATAAATTAAATTTTAATACAATCAGTGTTAATAAAATATATCGTTTTATATACCTGTTGTTAAATACAGATTTACAGGAAGGTTATTCAGTTCCGATAAGTGATACGTTGGAGTAACTTGATAAGCGAAATTGGACAACTTGGTAAGCTAATGTAAGGGCTGGGGAGGGGGGTTAACGCCATGGAAGATTTGTTTTCACACGGTCAACGATAATAATTTAAATTTGTTGAAATGTTTTAATCAATCCGATCAATAACAGAATGAAAGTTAATTAAGGGTGGGTTTTCTATTTTTATTTTTTAAATGAAGGGAGGTTAGTGGAAAAGAATTGATAAGTTGGCCCCATGTATAACTCGAAGTTCACGTTAGATTAGTGTCACTTTGATATTGATTTTCCAAGACAATATCTGGCAAATATAGATGACAAAAGATAGATCGATTAATTAAGGATAATTGTCGGGGGATAAAAAAACTTACCGGTGCGTTTGTTTGATGATCATAATTTATTTTAAATGATAAGGGACAATGTTCTTAAATTTGCACTAGTAAAATACCAAGTGTACGAATAAAATGGACTAGAAAAGTCAAAGTTGTATGGCTAACTGACTGGACTTATGATTCAAACTCTTTGGGGAATATAAAAACACATAAAGACTTACCCACATAATCACAGATGTCGAAGTTTCGATCTCTGTGATGCTTTGCCTTTCACGTTAGATCTTCGTCACGCAATCCTGCAATTCACAGGATAAACGTTATATAAGAAATTAAGGTGGACAAAGTACATAATTCGACTAGATTAGCAACCAGTTTTATTAAAACACAAGGGGGTAGCCATTACCTGTACAGCCTAAGAATGCGTAGCGCCACTGGATCGGCAAGTAGGGTCTGAAACATTTATACCTATCACAGACAAAATTGAAACACGCACAGCGTTGTGCGCTTATTAATTATTAAGTCGTAAAAAACAGTTATGTACATTCAAATCCAAAAACTTCGACTTAACAACATTTTTTATTCTATCAGTTAAATGGCATACTACTATATGATACACTTGCGACAGTTATATTTTTAATATCCTTAAAGTATGTGTTGATAGAAAATGTCTCGCATCTAGACTAATTCATATTTAACAATATTTGAATTAATAGTTTTCATATAACATCATAACAAAGTTCGACAAAATTTGCGTTTTTGGAATCAGAAGATGTTTTGTTAAAATAAAAAGTCAAGGAGACCTTTTCCATCGGATATTGAATTTCAACCACATTTGAAACAAATCATCCTTGCATGAATTTGCATATTGGTACACATATTTGCAGCTTTCCTTTTTATAAATGATCTTTTTTATGACATATAACTGCATACCAAACTTTATAAGGAACTTTATAAGGAAGGATATAAATAAATATTATTACCCTAAATATTATTTTTCTTGCTGGACAAGAAAATGGTGAAAGAGATAAGAATATTTCTTATCGCTTCTATACTAGATGATGAGAGATGATGAGAGGAAAATAATAAATTCTGTTCAGTATGAATGTATGTGTAGACGGATATGAGAAATAATCAAAATGCATCTTATTGTCCACTGGAATAATTCATTTGCATTTAACTGTCGAAATGGAGTTTGTTAAGTTATTTTCGGTGTTTATCGTTCTTTTTGCAGATCCCTTTTTGCAGATCACAGATCCCAATGTGTTCGGATCACATTGGGATCTTTGTGTGTATACACAATTAAGGAACGTGAAAATCTGTGGGATTGTACTCGAGCCTCACGGTGAACACACCGTGAGGCTCCAGTTTCGTGTGCACAATTTTGGAGCAGAGTTGGTGGAATGTACCAAATTGGTTAGTCTTTTTTATTTTAATTTTTTTGTATGATAAATGCGTCAAACTTTGTAATGAAATTGATTTTGATGACATTATTTTTACTTTTATTTTAAAGGAACTCGGTGCCCTACTCTGTGAAATGATTTAGCGTTCCCAGTGTACTAACTAATTAACAAGTAAATTTGACCCACGCCTTGCCAGCAGGCTTGGCGTCGGTCCTAGACCAATCAATGACTTTAGGACAACTCGATCACTCGAAATACAGGAATGAATTCCATGTTCTCGAGTTTTGGGAAGAATATGGTTTTAACATTTTGTCCCAAAATTACGTAACATTCAAGAGTTGTATGTCAAAGGAATTCAGAAGATGGGCACTTGAATTCATATTATTCATCAAATACTGATACTATTCATAAATTTTTACTAAACTCTGTGCGCCTTTCAGGACTATCTGACATCATGGTAAGATGATTCATTTACTTGAAAAAACCTAAATCAAAATTATATTGCCATCCATTATTTTTGTTATTCAATGTTTACAAATTATTGCAGATACAATCGAATCGTTGTTGCACCACACGGAATATGGAATTTAGATAAATATACATTCAAGCTCATTTCGGGATTCATTAAAGATCACTTATTAATTTCTGCACACCAAGACTGGAAATTTATGATTGTTCCTATTCCGATATCCTCAGCTTACCCAACGTCTACTATGTGCCTCGTGAGTTGAATATCGATGATGAGGGACATATTATAATGCCGTATATTGAAAAGGACACCAAGACCATCGAAATATAAGATTCGAATAACCAAAAAATATATGCAGACATTAGTGGGATGCTCGAAACTTCGCTTGTGGAACATGGATTTGGTACATTTTCAACAGAATTTATTAAAACGCCAGAGAAGGGAACTGATAAAGGTGATTGCTCTGTCATCTTTGCAAAAGTGGCTTATTACAAAATAAATTGTGAGAGAATAATATTTTACAATGTTATTCTCTAACAATGGAAATGCATATATGAAACTCTTCCATCATTATCATCATCATTCTTTCATTAAAAAGCTAATAAGAATCGGCTATTTACCCGATTCTTGCATCCCTCGCTCCCGGAGATGCGATTTTACACAATCGCATGCAAAAAATCGCCGATAAAACCCAAAGGCCAAAAAAACAAGAATTCATGAACACTAACGCAACAGATTTATTACAATTTTAAAAACAATTTATAACCGACCCAACAAAGCCACAGATCAGTCAATTCTGCAGTGTAATCAAACTAATTCCGAGAGTTAGAAGAGGGTCAAGAGGGTCAAAATAAAGAGAGAGAAAGAGATAACGCAAGGACAACTTCGTTGCTCCTTATCTCTTCCTGAAATGCTTGAATCTCAATCTCGGAAGCTAAACCTAGGCAAAGGTGCATAAAAATGCATAGATGAAAGGAAGGTGAATAAAAATTGGTTTCCCAATTTTGTTTTAATTCCTTCTCCTATTCATCCAGCATTTTTATTCTCTAATTTAAGGACAATCTTATAAAAATCTTTTAAAAAAATGTAATTGAAGTAAAATCAAATGCATTTGCCAATGCTATCCAAAGAGGCCGAAACTGGCCAGATAAAATAATGAACTAATGACTTTGGTGTATTAAGTATGAGATTTAGTATGTATAATTGTAATAATCATAAACCTATAAAACCAGTCTGCTTTTTCTACTGTGCAGTTCATCGGCTTCATGTACCTAATTAGTATTGTTAAACCGATATGTGCACTGTTATAATTCCGTATATGTAGACTCTTCTAATCTAAAGTTCAGTTAACGGTCTTCTGTTATTACATTACTTATACGTTGATGAATTTGATGTCTTTGAACTTCCTGTGTAGATTATTAACCTTAACTTATAAAACCCATGTCTCTGTCTGTAATCGGTGTCTGTTGTACCCTATCCACCACTTCTAACACATCTCCAATAAATATACCTTTTGTACCAAGTTTAATGAAGTTTTATTTCATCTTGACCTTATGACCTTTCATGTAAAATTCGGTACATTGGATAAGTTTTAGAAAAATCTTCCCGATTGATTTAATTCTCCTTAAATACAACGACCAATGCATGCTATCATCATTCAACTTTCAAAATCCCTCATGAAACTATCTCTGATTTTTTCTAAGATATTTTACGAAATGGCAAAGATACTCGGAGCCTTGGTTGTAGTTGTGGCCATTGTCCTTCTGGCAATGGCCTGCCGGGCGATTTCAGAAGGCACTGAGGTGGTAGCTCCTTTATTTTACTAGATGTTCCAGGTTAATGAATAGTAGAATAAGAGCCTATTCCAACTTATGGATTTACGATCTTTTAGGGATAGCAATGGAATGTAATAACCTTAATCTCACATCATACCAGTCAGTTTTAAACATTCCGGTAGGTATGGAAAAGTTCCACCAGCTCAAGGTTTATTAACATGTTTATGGTTATTTAAAACTAATACATTATTTTGTGAAAGTAAAAGCGGTAATGAGTACATTTGGTCTCAAAATACGCGTTAAAATTTATTAGGTAACCATCAGGTGCTTACCAACCACCGACTTCCGACAGAACCCATTGAAGCCAGTAGACTCCTAGACTCTAGCTTGACCAAAGTCGTAAGTAGCTAAAAACTTGGTTAAAGCTTTCGGAAATTGAGAAACGTCGCACATAAATCAATCACTCCTAGCATACAAGTTTGGATTATTCTTCAACAAGGAGAGAAGGTAAGTGGCTACCTTGCCACCCCTTCCTGAATAGGGAGCTGTTTCTTCTAAGCTTCCTATCTATTCACCCTCTCGGTGAAGAAGATTACGCTGAAATCTTTAACTTAGGGACTCACTGGTCAACCTATTAGTGTATCCTTCTAAGATACGTTACACCTCATTGGCATAGAATTTTATGCAATATTCTCTACTGCTGAAAGGTAAAGTGGATGAGCAAGTGCAAGAACGAAACTATGAGCTTGCTGATGGCATCTCATAGCGTTTATGAATGGAAAATAACCAGAAGTTTGGTAGAAAGTTCATGGCTACTTGCTCAACCTCACTCTCACTTTTTATCGAATATGTAACCATGCTATATATTATCTAATTCTATGCAATTGGTATACCTTCAGTTCAGTCTACTAACCTACATGAGTGATGCACATCTATGTGTCAAAAAAAGATCAAAAGTTCAACTGCACTTTGTGTCATGTGCTGGTTTCAGAAGTTGGAACTATTTTATCTTGAATTTATCTTTAAAGTTAGTTTCTTAAAGGAATTTCTTAATTTTGTGTCCTTCTGGGACTTACTATTATTCGTTTTACCGTGGAGGAAAGGATTTGATACAAAATGGAAACAAAATATGGAGAGTTATAAAGCTATCTTGTTAAAAAAGTGTCAAATAAGAGAGTAACTTTAAGTGTGAAAGTGATCGTAGCCTTTTGAGTGTCGTTTCTTGGGGGTTATAGGATAGGAGAATGCTTTGTGAGCTTCTTCGTTTCGTTCTCTTTTGAGATTTAAATCTAAGAGTTTAGCTAAACCGCATGAATGGCATAAGGGAGAAGGCTTCATTAATTTTGGAGGAGGATTACTAAAAGTACTGTGCAATTTAGGAGGAAAGCTATCTCCTGAGTTAGAGTGAACTGTAGGGTTTCTCAAGGAACTGTTAGGAGCTTTATGTCTCACTTGAGCTTGAGCACCAGCGATTTCCGTTTCTTTGTGCTGTGCTTTGCCTTACTGTTGTTCCGTACTTTCTATTCTCTGTTTGTAATTTTCCAAGTTACCCCTAGAATAATGTGTCTTCAGGCCTAGATTTACGTTACTATGGGGCATGAGGTAACCTCTCTGACCAAGTGAAGGTTCCAGCTTCACATGGGGATCAACTAAAGGACTTGGAACTAGTCCTGGGGCAGGAATATTTACGGTAATTTTCAAAATGACCTGGCCCATGCAGTTTCGAATGTCGTCGGAGAGTTTGACAGGTTGCTTACGTAGGGGTTCTAAACCTAGCACTGCGTCTATAATATCGCTATGACTGGCGAATTTCCTACGCCTCATATTTTGGGCGATGCCAAAGGGCAGTCCCTCTAAAAGATACTCAATCTTTTCGTTCATGTGCATGTGAGGATTTACGTTCATGCATAAACGCATGAGACTAAAATTAGTATACATAGACCCGCCATATTCGGGGTTCTTACCTCTAGACATATTCTTGCCACCTCCCTTGTCACTCTGGGAATCGTCATTCATAGCCATTTGAGGCTTGCTAGAATCGACTCTCTACCCGGAATCTGCTGCACCAGCATTACCTCCCCTATTGGCGTGAGAAACGAGTGCAAAGGCCTGTTGAACGTCGTCGGATTTTGCCGTGGACTTATTGCCTTCCTTTTTTCTTACCCTTGGAGTTTGATTGTCCTTGGTTACAGGCATGGGATACGTTCTCATTACCACTACTACCTACATTACTGTTATTCTTTAAGAAGTTTTTGATTTGTATGACCATTGGAATTTAGAGCATAGGATGTTATAATTGTCAAAAATGTCTTTGGCAGTTTTAACCTTTTTAGGTTTAGTTTTATGATTCTATTGTTGTATGTCATGTTTGTAATCTTATAAATTGAATTGCTTTTCATGAATAAAGTCTAGTAATAACTCTGAATTTGACCTCTAACAGCTTTCGAGCGTAGAAAAGATAAATCGGGGCATTTGAGAAACATCAGATTCTAGAAAAGTACAGTATTCATCGAAATTCTCCAGAAACGAAATCTTAGTAAAAATAACTACGGATGTTGAAACGCCCGGTATTACCACCGTATCAGTAACAAATTCGAGGAAATTTGATACTGGATCAATTGTCAAATTGAATGACGATAATTTTATTGTTTGGAAAGTTCGGGTGCAAAGCCTCTTTAATCCCAAAACATTTTCGACGTTGGGCTCAACACCATGTCCAACAGCAGAAAGAATACGACAAGAAAATGTTTTTAGACGTAATTAGTATATTTTAATTAAAATTCCATATTTTTACTTTTTACATTTTCTCAATTCTTTTTAAACTAGTATTGCTTGTACATTTTATTGCTAATTTATTTATTTTCAACATTGTATTGCTAACTATCCTTAACTAAAAGTCTAATATAGTTTATTCTATTTATTTATAGTGGAACAGGAGAAGGAGTTCATTCATCAGCAGTTGGTAAATTACACTGCTGGTGTTATTGAATCAGCTATTGGATTGAATAACCTAATCACTGTATATAGTCATCCCTCAGCCTGAAAAACAACTGGGTTTGACTTGACGGGTTTTTCAATGGAAACAACTGGATTGATTTGATTGAAAATTGTACTTTTGATTTAATTTGATTTTTAATAATTTAAAATTTTAAAAATACTTTTTAATTTGATCTAAAGTATTTCTCTTTTAAAATTTATTTTAGTTTGATCCGTTTTTCAAAATTCAAAACTCTTCTGAAATTGAAGATTGTTCAATTTTTATTCATTTCATTAGGGTTAGTAAATTATTAACTTCTTACTGAAGTTTTTCCTATACGGTTTTGTCCGTAAGGAGTTAATAAAATAATCTAGATTAAATGTTAGTAATCCCGTATTTTTATCGTTAAAATTTTAATCCTTCAAAATTCTTTTCAAATTTTTGTAAATAATTTCCTTTAAATATCTGGGCATCTGCCAATGAAGTATTTCATCTGAGTGCTTCTAGTCATTGTACAGGTTTTTCGATTTTAAGGAATTATTTTTAATTCACAAATTTTTAATTTGTTTGTATTTTTGAAAATTCGAATAATTTATTTAATTTATATAAGTCACCAAAATCTTCATGCTTGATGCAGGATGATTTACTCAAGGTAATGTTAAGATAATTGGTTTTTTGTTATTAACGATATTATGAATGTCTGTACAGCTCATCTCTCAAATACCTTGAGAGATGAGGTACCCAAGTAACATGTTACAATACAGTATTAATATCTATATACAGTGTTTAGTTACTTAAATATTAATATACCTAATACTAGACGTAAGGTGAGACGACAGTCTTACGAAAGAGCTGACCGTGTTCACACCTCCAATCTCCTGTTTTCTCCGAAGCTAGGGCTTCGGCCCTTGCTTGACTTAACTCTTCGTTTTGAACAAAGATTATTATTATTTTAAGAATATTATTCTTATAAAAAACTTCGTTCTTGCCTTAGCGTTTGTTAATTGCATGGGCAATCTCTTAAATCTATTCTCATCCCAAATTCATGTTGTTAATATTATATGTAAATTGAACTACCCGAATTGACAACCGGTTACACTATTCCCTTCAAAAATGTCCATCAGTACTACAAGCACACATAGACCACATGTTTATTTACCTCCGCTGAAATTATCGTCACTTTAAAGGTTTCAGTGAGGACTGCCAGTTTATATGTATACAGTTTATAGCGTCAATGTGCTACCATTTTTATTTCATGACCAGATATGCCAGAATGATGATAATGAAGTACATAACATGAACATAAAAATCAATGTTATCTCTATAAATGAAATTCATGACATGCAACAATCAGACGTCCAATTGGAAGAAATTTACCAATTACTTAAAGTCATAAGAAAACCTGCAGACCAGAGAGCATATACTGAGAAAGAACTACTTGTGATTCCTCAACCTGTAAGAGAATTAGTGCTTGCAGAAAAGCATTATCCTCTAGGAGGAAATTAAATGTTCGCTAAAACCTTTTCAAAAATCGAAAATCGCTTCTGGTGGCCAAAGATGGGAAAAGAAATATTATAATACGTAATCACCTGTCCCGAATGTCAAGCTAGAAAACATCCTACAATTCGTAGTCAAGGACTATTGCAGCCGATAAAATCGTACAAACTTTGAGAACGAATAGGCATAGATTTACTAGGTCCCTTAACCCCTAGTAAAGTCAAGAAAAATCGTTTTCTAATAGTAGCTACTGATTACTTTAGTAAATTTATTTTCACTAAAGCTATTCCTACAATCTCTATATACCCCACAACTTTCAAGTAATAGTGAGAAATTGTTTCTCACACGAATGATTTGTTGATTAACCTTAATTAAAACTTAAACGAGTCTTAAAACCAAAAATTAACACAACTGAAGCACAGACGGATATTAAAATTTCACCAACCAAACAAGTTTTTATGAAAGGACTTATTCTTCCGCTATCCCTAGAAGTGTTAAAAAGATTAAATAAAACTAAATGTAAAACTAAAATAAAAGAAATAACCGCAAGCTCAAATATAATCTCATACAAAATGCCTAAAGTTGAAAACAAGTCAACATCGAAGTCAATGGCTCAACCCCAGATTTAAAGTATAGACAAACAACAACCTCTATTTAATACGGGTCCTAAGGTCAGACGAGCTCTCATACAAACAAGATCCATAAGCAAACAAGATTACAAAGAAACCAGTAATTTCATCAACAACAAATTGGTTGAAGTATAGGAAAGCAGCCAGAAGAGAGAAGCTTCAAAAACTTGCTTTAGCCAATCTAGCGTTTTACTTGAATAATTGATAGTTCATTCTATACGTATAAAATCGATTTTATCTTAAACAAACCTTTTTAATTTCGTCATAGATGATTACTGTGTTTCTTACTCTGCTATACGCTATGGCTGCAGTTACAGCGTCATCCGATTCTGACCTGCCAGCTAGACAAATTATTACTGGCGGCTACGTTCGCAAACTTCCAGGCATGATTCTATATTAAGCCAGTCTGCCCTATGTGTATACTACTAATATAACACAACCACAACATTATATAGAACATCTTTTGATGGTTTTGAGGAAGGTGCGTTGAAAACCCAAATGATATCAATTATTCTGCCTTTACCTTCGCAGCCCATAACCTCCAAGAGTATGATAACGAACTAAACCTGATGGAAGAATCAATGGGAATAATAGCAGAACAAACACATGCACCACCAATTATAAGGGATAACATTATGACCTCTACTCCTACAGATAGAAAATTTGTTCCTAAAAGAGTCAGACGAGATCTCTTTTCTGAAGACTCTCGTGTAAGACTAGGTTTAAAATCTGAATCTACAGAAAGTATGGAACTTGAAAATTATCATGAAACAAGACAAAGACGAGGAAATATTTTAAGCAACGCAATTGGAGATGTTATTGCTGTGGCCTTATTTTTCAAAAACAAAGTTGGAAAATTTATGACTACTTAAAATTTTGTCAACATTCAAAAAGAAGTGATAAAAACGGATGATTATGCTACTTTTTCTAAATTTTAGCATTACTCAATAAAAACGAAGTCAATGAAGAATCAAAACTCATCATGATTGAAAATGATCGGGCAAGAACCACCTTGTTGGCTACTGAGTTATCTCATACAGTTTACCGAATGGTTAATGTGATGAGATATACAATTTTTTTGCAACATTGCAGGTCCAAGTTATTCCTTTAGAAATTGTTCCGATGGTAATCATTACGATGGGATCTATACAAGGTATTCAAAACACCTAAGAAGGATGGATATACATTGGCTTTACCGATAGAACAACTAACTAAGTATTATATGCTCCCTATAGCAGATTGTACACTTACTCCTAATCAAATAGTAGTTCGCCTATCCATCCCCATTAAGAAAAGTTCAGATATGACTTTGTATGAAATAAAAGTTACTCCATTTAGATGGAACAACTCTACATGTC
Organism: Isotoma caerulea; assembly: GCA_034696405.1. NCBI lineage: Eukaryota > Metazoa > Arthropoda > Collembola > Entomobryomorpha > Isotomidae > Isotoma > Isotoma caerulea. The sequence goes on from JAQFZZ010000336.1 coordinate 14,262, forward strand.
ATATAAAAATACAACAACCTATGTCGCAGTCACGAAAAATAAAGTTACACCGATTTCTGGAACCAACCTCCATTAATACGAACAAGTAAAAAGACTGTGCCCACAAAAGGTCCTGCATGCCCACGGAAATTGTTCTTAAGATGTACAGTACAAACTTTAAATGAAGCCTGTACATTTTAATGCACCCCAACTCAAGATGTGATAGCAACGCAAGTCGGCATGTCTTATGGAGGAGTCAACAAAAACCATTTTGTCTTTAATTCAATCATAAGACGATGCGTTGTCTTCTTACAAACAAATATCTACTGGAACTTTTTTTTTAAAGTTCATTTCTCTCTCTGTTCTTCAAAACTAATATAATAGAGAGAGAAGTTTACTTCTATAACATGGGCGACATAGGGACCAAAGGGTCGTGCATGGACCATGTAACTATGTCATACCAATCTTATTAGGGTGCGTGCATAGATTATGTACGCTAGTTTTCGACCATGGGCAACATAGAGACTAAGGGGTGATGCATTGACTGTGCAACAATGTACTACCAAACTCGGTGGGGAGCATGCATTATGTCCCCTACTTTTACCTACGCTCAACTGGGTCACTAGAGGCAACAATGTAACCCTTTTAATATTATTTCGTGCTACTTGTTTAATGCTCTGACATCTACTATCTGACATATTCTATGCAATGGGTATGCCTACAGTTCAGTCTACTAACCTACAAAAGTGATGCACATCTATGTGAAAGAAAGATCAAAAAGTTCAATTGCACTTTGTTTCTCGTGCTGGTTTCATAAGTTGTAAGTATTTTATCGTGAATCTATACTTAGTGCTCTTAAAGGAAATTTTAATTGTTGTCCTCCTGGTACCTACTGTTATTCATTTACTGTGGAGAGACGAATTGGAACATAAACTATACAAAATGAAAAAATTGTGTTGAGACATAAAGCTATCTGGTGAAAAGGGTCGAATGAGACAGACTTTGAGTGACGCTGAGTGAGCTTCTTCGTTCCTTTTCCTTTTGATATTTCAATCTAAGATTTTTGCTAGAATGACACTAATGACATAAGGGTGAAGGCTTCACTAATTTCGTACGTATCTGAGAAGATTCGTACTATTTAAAAGAATTTTTAAGTGACGCTATCTCAACCCTAAGTGTTTCCTAATTACTATGTTTCTTATTTATCTTTACTTTAGATACTTCTGCTTTATGAGTTACCTTCCCTTCATCCGAAGGTATGGGTTCCTGGGGTGTACCGGAATCGGTAGACTGGAAGACATCACCTGGGCGAATGAACATTCCAAAGATCTGGAGATCTCCTACCCTTACACGATGGGGTGAGTAGTTAAAGTCTTAATACACCTAGTTTATTTAATTAATCATGAGTCTCTTCACTGTAACCTTTGAAGCTTCTTCTTAATGAAAACGATTTATAATATTACTTATTAAATCACTGTTAAGTTCCATAGTTCCGGAGTAGTTTCAAAGTAGAAAATTATCTAAACAGTGTTGTTTTCCTGTATGTATGGCCATGTATGGCCTTCTGTCTTACTTAAATATTTTTCTATATTCACATTGAAAACAGAAACACTAGATTTCCTTTGTATAATAATTAATTCAGAGTTTGTCTTTCTTTTCAGCCTTAAAAGTGTGGCTGCGACCACCCACAAGTGCCACCCGAAGTCATCGTAATGTAAGCAGAATCGGACTTCTCTATGATGTCGCTAATTCGGTGTACTTAAATTTCTAATTTATTTCGTTTCGCTGGTCTTTCTCCAGAACTATTAGTTTGCAATACCTTGCATTAAAGTACAAGTGGTGAGTCAAAGCAAGTTGTTTTGCAAAAATACTATGGTGTGATGGCTTCTGAGGATAAATCACCGGTTAAAACTATGATAGAAATCCAAAACTACGCTGCCCAATTGCGTAATATGGGTGTAGTAATTGATGATGATCAAGAAGTTGCCCGTGCAATTGCATCCTTAATGTATGGAAAGTATAGACAATTTCGAGAGCCACGGAGGTCCGTTGACATCGTCAAAAAGTCTACGGCTTTGCTTCTAACTAGGCTTAAAACCTGGAAGTTAGAAGAAAGGGAAAGTTGAAAAAGTATCTCTAAAGAACCAAAGCCGGAGAGTATGCAGAAAGGAAAAATACATTAAAGTGTTTTTGCTTGTAAAAAGCTAGGACACTTTAAGTGTCAATGTACTGAAAGAAATAAGAAAGAAAGTGAAAGTGAAAAACCTTTAGCAAAATCAGGAGGGGCATGTATGGCTGGCTCTTTAGAGAAAGAGTGGCTGCTTGACTGTGGAGCAAGCGGTCATTTTAATGTACACTGGGAATGGTTTTTTGAGTATGAAAAGTACACAAAACCAAAGCCAGTAAACATAGCAAACAACACTAACATATTTGTAGAAGGAAGAGGAAAAGTGCGCGTGACTGCTTTCAGAAATGGGTAGCGGCAGTGGTAGCAATTGAAATCCACAACATTGAATATAGCCCAGAAAGGTCTAATTTCCTATTTGAGAATGTACTTCTTGATAAAGGTTTGAAGTTCCCGTATTCGTTTGAGATGATATGCTGGTCTTACGATGGTGGATATCCCCATCATGTGGCGAATGTCCAGAAAGGATTCCCGGATTTTCATCTTAAGGGTTTAATCCGTTACGTTCATGAGAATGAGATGGCTTGGGCAAATATGGTAACGTCTCACCGAGTAATCCGGAATGACTGCTTTTCTCCTACTTTTTCTCCATCTGAAGTAATAGAGGCTACACCCACGACGACCCCATTTGATTGGGACAAATACGTCTTCGGATCTGATGATGCCTTTTACCGTTTCATGCGGAATTCATCTACTCAATAATGAAACATGTGTGTATAATGTGTCAAGTTTCAGAAGTACAAGATTATTGTGTATGATATATTATTATAATGATACTCCAATGGGTAAGGGGTTACCCATGCCGTGTGCGGAGATGCGATGAGTATGATGATGATAATAAGTGGAGATGTGTACGCAGCCAATGCACCAAATCCAAGGCAATGTGGTAAGTAATAAGGTATTTATTTAACAATGTGACAGAAGTGCTACATCCACTTCTGTCAACAGACGAGGACCTTGAATGATCATTCCAATCCGGTATATATACATAACTCGTATTATTTACGATGTTATGTGACCCTTTTTATGAACTAATAATATTATATTTTACTTAAACAAGTTGTAATTTGATTGATTGATTATGACAAATTAAAATTAAAAGTCATCTTAATCCCTTGTACTTGTACACATGTACTTGTATAACTTGTACACATTTTAATTGATTTAATCAAATTTGATATGAATTCGGACAAATTTTTGATTTTGACATTTTCTTCGTGGACAAAAAATAGGCGAGTGGTTGCCATGGTTTGTGGTAGCCGCACGGAGGCTCTTGAGCGTCTTTTGGAGTCTGCAGCGTCCAACGCTAACGCTTCAGCGCTCCACTCATCATTTTGGCGGTTTGATGCCCAATAAACACAAAACAAACAAAAAATTCTTCACAATTAGTTAAACTTTATTAATTTTTGAAAAAATTCCAAATTGAACTAAAAATTCAAAAAATTAATATTTTCAAAAAAAGCACTTTGGCACAGAACACACAGGAATCTGAACAAACCAAAATAAAGTCGAAACTTAAAGCTGCGTTTTAGAGAAAATAATACATCATGAAAGTTTGATTTTAATACTTGTGTTCGTAAACTTGCAGCGGGTTGAAGGTGCCATTAATGAAACCAGTCAAGACATTTCTGACTCTTCAGGTGAGCACATAACTGGAGAAAATTCGGCCACTCCGGATTTACTTTTTGATTGCAATGAGTGCGTCAAAAGAAAACGGGTAAGAAAAAGTCGACGATTTCAATCTCAACGACATCATCCTCACTCTTTCTTTGTCTTCTATACCCTTTGTGGGTATATAATATATATGCCCAGAAATTTTCAAAATTGTGCCTCGCTTGCAAAACAAAAATATTACAACTGGTTTGTTTAAATAAAATGCTTATTTATTAATTCAAATTTTACGTTTGAATCTGGGAGTGAGGAGTTTTTGGGTATAATTTATGAAGGTACCAGCAAATTTTGCTAATTTGCTATGTGGTAAGGTTTGTTTTTGTTAAATAAATTGCATTTGTCATGAAAATCGTAACGCCTAGCAGAGGTTTCAGAATTAAAAGATATAAATACGATGAAATAAATAATTACCCGAATAAAAATTGCATTAAATTGTTCTTTTTAATTTTTAGCTCGTATGCTTAGCATATTGATATAAAACCGTCACATTGTTAATATTTTTACATTTGAAACAGTAGTTTCCAATGAAGATTTGCAACCGTCCCCCAAAATATTTTTATATTAGGTCTGCTTTTTTATTTAAATTTTGGTTATAGTTAAGCAAAGTTATTGTCATAATGTCACCATTATAACAAAATATTTTACTACGAACAGATATTCTTGAATCTGGTTGTTGTTAAGTCAATGAAGAATGAAACGTATTGAATGAAACGCACAATGAAAAGATAAAAAATATCTTCAAAAATAAAGAAAAACAATTCATTTATAAAATCATTAAAACTTTAAGAACTAAATTCCGTAGGAGTAAGATTCATAAGGACTTACATGGACTGAGGAACAAGTCAGATTTAAAGTCTGAAGAAGGTTGTAAAATTACTTTTTTACGGACATACTAATATGTATTATGCATTTTACATATTTATTTATGAAATTTTGATTCGCTAATGCTTGATGATTAAACATAACACAATCTTTTCTGTCTCTGTTTCTTATTAATAACGAGTCAGGCCACTTTGTTTCAGGTAAAAAATGTACGGGTTTAACTTCAGGAATAAGGAAATAGGAGAGCAGAGAAGAGAAATATCTTACATGAATAGAAGGTAACAGGTGCAACATCGTCAACAAACATTTCCTTTCGTAAACGGAAGTTAGTTCACACAATTTTTGCAACCTTGCCCGAGTCACGAACATTTTCCCTGTTTATAAAGGTCAGTTCTTTAGTTAGGGCATCAAAGGACAGAGACCCGTTTATAGGGTGCCTCAGACTGGTTTTACTATGTGTTTGCTTTTGTTGCGTTGTTTAAACCAACAAAATGCACAGTTTTACTTTGGCGTAGTTAAATTCTCTGACTGCAGTGAAGGATGAGGGAGGAAAGAGGAACAGAATAAATTTACCCAAACTCACTAGCGTTTTGGATGAAAATTTCACATTAAAACACACAAAATGCATGGATCATTTAGATTTAGAAGTTTCAAACTTCTTTACACTTTGAATCGCGCTCCTTTTGCCCATCTTTAATCTTAAGTATATCCATTCTATAAGCTTTTATTCTTGCTATATCAAAAGCGTTTATATAAGTAAGGTATTTTTCTTTACTTTTGAACAAATATCTTTTACACCTTCAACGTGTTGGCGGTAAATGGTGCAAGAATATTGGTCATTCATTCAACTTGTTTGAGATTTTTTCATTTATTCAGCATACGCCATTTTTTGCCCCATTTACCCCTTATCATTGAATTCCAAAATGTGAACTCGTAACTTTCACAGTTGTTCGAGATATTATCACTATTATCAGGGTTTGAAGTGGCCAACTGCCAGTGGCATTTTGTTTTTGAAAAATCGGTCAGCTGACCATTTTGCCACCTATGTACTCATTTTGCCACCTGTTGCTACGCTTTTGCCATTTGCTATTTGATCGTTCAAATTTTGACCGATTTTTAATTGTCAAACTTCAAACCAGTGTTTGCCCATTGCTTTATATTCAGTTGCTGGCTTGCTTGCTTAATTTGCTTTGATTTATTTAAAATTTGGAATATTTCGCTGTGAATTGATATTTAGCTGATTTACAGGTTCGCCAATATTTTAACCAATCAGAGCATGGGCGGGAATGCAAAAAGCGTTGGCTGGGAATGTAAAAACAGCAAATACAGCAAGCAAGCTATTTAGGCAAAAATAGCAAACAGCAACCAAAAAGTGGTGCTTAATCCTATTTCGGCGAACACTGCTTTACACCCTGTAAATTATGTCTCGATATCGGAAGCATTGTTTGGAGCGGCAAACAGTAAATGGCCTTTTGCCGTGACAAAATCGGTCAATTGACCATTTTGCCACCCAAGCAAGCTCAATTGGACACCTTTTGCTGTCTAATACGAAACAAAATTACCTTGGAACTGAAGTTTAAAAGGTAAATCATAAAATGCATGGATGTTTAAATTCAACAACAAGAATGACTAAATCACTTGAATACTAAACTGTACAAAGGCAACAATTTGATGGAGTGGTTGTGGTTGAGTAAATGAATGATTTTGTAATTACCTAAAGGTCAGCGTCAGCATACT
>JAQFZZ010000337.1:0-20619 GCA_034696405.1 Isotoma caerulea
ATACCATATAATGGTTAAATTAACTTTCTAGTTCAACGCATTATTATTACTTTTGGTAAAGCCAATATTTATCCAAGGATTTAAGATAAGTTGCAAATACATAATTCCTACCTTACAAAGCGGTTTCGGTCGAGTGAACAACCTTGGCATTGGAATTAAAAGTGATTAAATCAATACACCGTACCATCAAACTGGTCTTGTATCATAATATACAGCATTTACAAACTCTTTTAACTAAATCCCCAAAAAACGTTATATGCAGTCAGATTAAGATTGTGCAGTAAGATCTTAGAACAAAAGTGGTTTCGTTATAATCATACAGTGCAAGTTGTAATATTCCTGCAAGTAAGTGGTTTGGTTTCACTACTTTGGGAGGGGGTAGGTACATTACATACTGTACAATCCATATAATCCTAATATCTAGCAATAGATGCGAATTTAGCCCCAAAGACTCAAAATGAGTTTGCGATTCGATAGGAAAGGATCTGTAAAGCTACGAAGTAGTTTTAGTTGCAGAAGTCGCACAGAACGGGAGGCTAATACTGGCATAAGCAGTGGCACCCACCAAAGTGCCAACAAACTTGACCTCATGAGTTGGTCATACAGACAGTCCAAGTTTGCTTGTGACTATTTAAATCTGATGGACCCTCCACTAACCCCGATGCCCGGTTCCTCACCCACACCTTCCACCACCATGACTTTAAAAAATAATAGAGGAAGTGTAACTCCGGAAGTGGAGGAAAGCGAACTGTGCCAGTGTCACTGTGACTGTGTCCATAATGAAGATAGTGACAGAAGTGTGAGAAGTCTTAATAATGAGAGATCCCTTCCACATCCGCCCTTTATGTCTTTAAATAAAAATAATAGGAATAAAAGCCTAGGCCCTTCAGTCTCCTTCAGGAGTCCTATGGTCATGAGGGAGAGTTGTAACAATAAAAATATCACACTTGTCCGAAGGGCTTCCAATGTGTCCTTTGCCCCTTCATCTTATGCACCGAGTAGTTGTGCTAGTTCGGATACAATGAGCATTAGTGGCTCTTCTTGTTATTCGGATATTATTGGATTGAATTCTGCCAGAAGTGGATATGGATTTGAGTATACGGTAAGAAATCTTTTACTGTTAGGATTTCCATTCATAAGTTATTCTTCTTCTCAGAAATATTTACTCTCAATTACCTACAAGACATCGACCTATTTATCCTTTAAACCCTTTACGATACACGGTTCCATTCCACCAATCGTCTTAATCTCTTAAATTGACAATGAGAATGACACTAGATGATAGCCTTTCCTTCTTCATCTTCCCTTTCAATAGAAATAACAATTATTCATAACAATGTTGTTATGTCATGGACTCATGGACAAATCCCTCCAGCTTATTACACTTCTTTGAACATTGGACAGACACATACAAGTACAAGCTTCCTAAGATAAACAAAACTTGGCATGGATTTTGTATAAAGGATCATTCACAAATAGTCGACGTTTTGGCAACAAGTATTTCATAAAAAATTCGTGAGTGCTTAGGAATCTTCTACTAAACCTAAAGGGTACTTCAGTCAGGGTCAGGGTGTATCCTTCAAAGGCTTTCTCAGCTTCCCCTTAGCTAAATATCCCTTTCAATTCTCAAGATCCAAACACATTTGTTATGACAAAATCGTAATTAAACTCTGAAGAAATGACTTTGATACAGAGGAATGCCAATTGACTATGACACTGACACACGCAATGATCTATCTTTCTCTCCCATATGAATGCATATAGGCCCAAACGTCTCCCAAGAATAATTATCATTAATTTTACTTGGCTTGGCTTTGCTTGGAGAAAGATTTATAGTCAATCAAGTAGTGAAGTAGCAATTGGATCTGAAAGTTTTAATATCTTAATCAAACCCTTGAGGAGTTCATTATTAATTAAAATCTTGTTCATTCATCTAACCCCATCATCTTCTTCTTGAATTAGTCCCATAATATTAATATTTAGGTTGTACACACACTTGTTATATTATTATTATTGTTATTGCTTATCGAGTTGTATATTCACATTTTTTATACGATCATTACAGATTAGAGAGAATGATTGAATCATTATGGGCCTTTTTATGCCCATGTTTTTTCAATCGTTTTACATCCAAGCTGAAGCTTAACTACTAAATAAAAACATCGAACATAAAGTTCTTGCTTGAAATGTCGATAAAACTTACTTCTGTGTAAGACCGACTCTGCACTTAAAAGAAGAGGGGTTCAGGGTGATGAACTTTTAATTCAATCTCCTCATAAAAAACTATATTGCTCTAGTAGCTATAAAATGTGTTCTTCCTAAAGTACAAATCTTTTTTCAACCCTTCGACATTGAATCCAATCCACCATCAGTTTATAATACACACTGCATGTACTTTATTATACTTTGAATTTTACATTACATTTTTACATTACACCAGGTTCTTTTTACACGCCGAATCAGAGTGTGTAATCTCTGACGATGAAGTCTATTGAATTCGATCCAATAATAAAATTATTATTATTATATCAAAGTTACTTCACTTCAGTGTATTTTTACAACCATTCCATAAATCACTGATCTAGCTTTTTATGACGATTAAATTAAGGATCATTTGCCAACCTTAGAATAGTGGTGTGGTGTACCCTATAACCTATCCTATACGCCTCAAAAAACCCTGTAGGTTGTAGGATAAAAATACCTCCCACAGTTTATAAACAAATCTTACATTCTTCAGTAGTTGAGGGAAAGAAAGACACAAGAGCCAATCTTAATGTTACCTTTTAAATGTTTAATATACAATCACGATGTGATTGTATTGTGAAGTATGGATTTTTATTTAATGGATGTCCACCCTCCTCTCCCATCCGTATTTATTACCTACAAGCTAATAGCTTGCATGTCAAAAGGGAATTAACATTTAGTCAAGCATTTAAAAAAGACTGCCGCATACCACAGAAACCGAAACAGCAATTTCTTCATTCGATTTATCTTCCTCTCAAGCGTGTTTTTTATTATCGATATAAATCCTCTCTCAAATACTAAGGAAGTAAACATTTTAAAACTGACTCTCACTCACTGGTCAAATGAAGTCAATGTCAAATCTAACCTATGTCTAGGAGTTCATCTTAACAGAAGTATTCAATCTATTTACACAGTGAAATAATTATTTACCCTTTAAAAAAAACTTGCGACTCTAACATAGTGATTTAATGTAGCAACAAAGGCAACAAAGGCCCCTTTGGCAGCCATACCGAAGGCTGACTCTTGATCTTATAGGACAAATTTTTAGCTGTCCAAGCGTCCCAAAGCGCCCCTAATTCCCTTTCTTAAATTAAAGGTTTTGTTTAACTGGGTAAATCTTAATAAAATGAAACTCAGTTAATTTATGGGTGAATTCAAAATATTTCTTACTAAACTAATGCAACTTTACTTCCTCTTAACAAAAGGCATAAAAAAATAGTTGAAAAGTGAACATAACTCTTTTGTCCCTTGCTTTAACAAAGCAACACTAAATAATGCAATAATATATAATAATAAAATGCACATGCAAAGAAAGCTATCTATAAGAAATGGCATTCTCAAACAAGATTACATACAGTAAGTAAGTTGCTCTAACAGAATTTTCAAACTTTTTTAAAACTGGATGCAAGTTTCGGTTTTCATGTTCAATGTTCAAATCCCTTAGAGCAAAAAAACTTGTAGAATGCAAAACACGTCTCGGAGGCAGATAAATGTAAATAAACCCTGTTGGCCTGTTGTGTCTTTGGACATATTGTTGATGCTCATTGTTGACTTTTAGTGTGGAGAGTGGAGTGGAGTGTGCAGTCTCTGTGAGACTATTATGCCTAATAGTAATGAAAACAGGTAGACAATCATGAATAACATTAAAGAATAAAATACCTGTTAGCTAATCAGTCGATCATCCATAAACTGGCTACTGATTTGATCACGCTTTTTTCCACCTAGACTCAAACTACTTGTGATTACTTCTGGGTTCTACATTTTTTAACATTAATTATTAAAACATTTTTTTAAATTCTCTTCCCCTATAAAAGCTAACCTGGTAACCTGTCGCCTCATGGGATAATAAATATAGTTAGGGTGAGCTTTTAAGGTGGAATTCTCAGCTCCCGGGTTACAATTCTCAGAAGGGTTCTTTTTATTTTTTTATTCTTGTCTTAATTAATCCATAAATTAAGTCCCTATATTTTCGTGATATTAAGCTTATTTTTAAGCATAAAATGCGTTGCCACAAGCGTCGTTTAAAGCGTCTCTTAAAATCCCATTCTACAAGAAAAATTCCCATTAAAATAAGCTCTTAATTATTCCCAAAGTGTTGTATTACCATTAGAAGAATAATTATGATGATTAGGTAGATCTTGTGGTATATAACAAACCACAATTATTATTACTATAATATACGCAAACCTTAAGCTCATGAACCACAAAATTTGCCCTGCCTGGCAACAATTCATAATTTGAAACTCTTCTCCCTACTTTTCTCTCTATATTTTTTTTACTTTTAAACATGATCAAAGATTTAAATCACTACACCATCAATACTAAAAAAATGCTTTTAAAATGTTTGCTCTTGTTAAATCCCTTGGATGTAAAACATGTTGTTATCAGTCGATACTAATGATCTTTCCTCTGATTAGCTTCAAGTTTTCCTATCCTGCTTACCTAAATTTACACTGTGGCTTTAAATGCCTAAAATGTTATGCATCTTTAATCAACGACCGAATTAATTTGTGCAGTTATCTCACATAGTAATCTCTCTCTTCTCTCTTACTATCAATGCACCAAGTACTGTGAGTGCAGTATACAAAGTAATAAATCTTAACATTATTATGCTAGGTAGAGGTAAAGGTAGATGCATTTTTTTCACGGATTCCATCTACTTTCCAAGTGTTGAAAGTAGTTTGAAGCAGAAGAAATGAAATAATAATGAAACTCATTCTGTATATTATTAAGCTCCATTGGAATGTGATTAGCCTCATAAAATTACATTTTACATTTTTATCTCATAATTCAACTATTAAAAAAACACTTTAGCTTCAGGGATGATGAATGAATAGGTACTTTAAGTAGGCATGCTCAATACGATTCAATTATAATTGAAGACGACTGACATACAAATTATTTGAGGTTTTAAATACAGTTTCTTACTACTGGTATCATTATTAATTGGGTTTAGAAATTTTGTGAATTTTAACAAGCTTCATTTGGCTAGTAATTATTAAGTTTATAGAATGAGGCTGCGAGGGGTCCATTGGCTTGGCTTACGAAGCTTCTAAAAGCGCCCCCACTCTAAGCATTTAGCGTTCATGCTTTATGAAAACTCCTTATTGAAAGCAGAATTCTCCGTATAAAAAATCGATTAAAAAATCAGTAAGTAGAAATCTAGATATGGTAAATGGATGTAAGAAAGTAATGATGTATAACACGAGTTAATCACTGGAAGATTTTGAAAGGGCAGGTCGAACTGAATTCATTTCTCCAGTCCAGAGTCACTCCAAATATGGTCACAGATGAGATGATTTTTATCACGTCCTATTTTTTATCCCTTCCAAATGAAATCTAAAATTTTAATTCCATCCTAGCTTCAAGAGCTAAATTCTAATTTCAAACATTATTAAAAAACATGTAAGCAGTTCCGTTGAAGGCTTGAAGGAACAAAGGTCGATCTAAAGGACTCGCTCCATATAATTCCATTCCATATCATCTCTTGATAATTATTATGCACTTCGTGCTATGAAGAAGATAAATCTGAAGATGAGTGAAGAAATCTTAAGCTAGGATTAATATTCAGATTTTAGATGAGAAATGAGATGATTGTATTACATTAGTAATACCGACTTGGTTCATTTAATCGTAATGGAGATTTTAATGCAAAACTGTTTCAAACCAGCTGGAAATCTGTGGTGCACATTTATTGTGAAAAGACAGCATGAGTTTTATTTCTTCTTCAGTAATTATTTTACACAGCACAATGTTACGAATCATTTTATTCGATCTATATTTGTAATGAGTTTAATAAAATTTCTTCCATATTTTGCAAAAGACGTAAAATAGTGCGTAAAATGCATTAAGTGTTTGGAATTTCTCTCCAAGAATACTTAGAACTTTGACGGAAGAGATCCTTTGGAAGAGGGGGGGGGTGTCTGTGTTATAAAGCACAGAAGATGTAATCCCTTAGGGGAGTAAGGGCCCACCTAATCTTGTCCTGGGGAAGTAGCTATAGAAATTTAAAACTTTGCTCTGGAAAAAGAGGAGGCAGCGTTATGAAATTAAATTAATTTGAAAAGGACTAATAGCAGTTCCCCAGGGGGGAAAATTTTTGTAACGCTGTCAATTATGGTTCTTTCTCTAACTCAGTCTATGGTGATCCAATCTTTCAGATTATTCTCAATAAAATTTGAATTTTAACTACCTAAAGAAACTACCTGTCCGGTTTTATTTCAGAACAGATTGACGAATCAAAATTAGTTTTATGGACTACATTGGTTATTTTTGTCATCAATTCTGTCCTATTTTTTGTACCGTCGATCCTTGTTTTCTTTCTTGTGATGTTTTACATTCTTATACGATGGGATTCACAAGCTGAGCCTGAACAGTTGAATATTAAGAACAGTTTTGTAGGTTTTTGGAAATACATTTTTTTAAATTTCCATAAAAATCAATTATACGTAATACTAAGGTATATTTACTAGAGTTTATGTTTTTTAGGTTCGTTCAGTAATTGATGCCGTATTTCTGTCAGTTGGACTAGGATCTATTTGTGTATCAGTGATGTGGTACATCAATCATGTAATTACGAAAACGACGCTTTGGCAATTAATACAGCTTTTGATGTTGGGCACAGATTCTATAGAAAGGCCCTCTTTCTGCCTTTACTATTTCTACTCTTTTGTCACAATACTTACGGTTTACGCAACGATTAGATTCATTGTTAATCTATTCACAGGAATTTCTCTTTGCATTATGCTGTTAGGTTAGATCAATAATTACAATAAAAATGCAGCATTAAACTTCACAAAAAAGTCAACAAATATTCTGCTATCAAGTAATCAATTACAAGTTAAAATTAGGTAAATCATAAATATAAATACCTAAATAACTATTTGTCAGTATGAATTTAGGTTTTATAAATGCAATGCAAAGTACTTAGGTCTGGTTGACATTTTCTGACACACTTCACTTCGCTAAATCTAAAATTTAATGCTCGCCTACTAGCCTGTAATCGTTTAACTTATACATTTGCATCAAATCAAACCCAGCTTTCATCTAGAAATTTTTAATACCTCGCTCGAGTCATTAATTCCCTCTATTAAATTCCTATACACCTCTTTTTGCATCTTATTATCCTATCTTAAAGATTAGATAAACCATCAAAGATATATTACAGGATAACGCTACAAAAAATTAAATTTCTAACAGCACTTTTATGAATATCTAAAAAAAAGTATAAATCTGAAAGCATAGAATGCAAGAAGCGAGCCTTACTCAAATACTTTAAGCATGAGAGATTCTCCTTGGCAGAAGTTGTATTTAGGACTGGAGGTTACCTTTCTTACACTTCCATTATATTATTACAAAATATTAGACAAGCTCATTTATTTCAAAGTATTTAACTACTTTTAAAAGAGCCATTTGAAAATTTGAACAGCCTGTCTTAGCCACTCCCTCCTACTGTATAAATATTTAACAACAATAATAATTTAGTCATTAACTCTTTGTTCAACAATGGGTATAATAATCATACGATGTAAATTGTTTAAAAATATTACATAAGCCTTTTGTATTCTTCCAACTATTATTTTAAACACTTGAAGGTATAAAAAAATTTCAAAGCAAATAAAGTCATTTGCATACTTAAAGTCAAACGTTAAAAATCTTAAAATTCTATCACAAATTACATGGATAGATTTAACAATAGTAAAAACCAACTTTTAGTGAGAAACATTACTTTAATAAATTTATGAAAAGCCCCTTGTCCTTATCTCAAGTTCATAACTTTGAAAATCCTCTCGAGTCTCGAGTAAAAACGCATTCCTCAGTTGCATCCACAATTCAAATTAGTTTAAAAAAATATTTTCAAATCTTGTCATGTTTATTCTCTCCTTGTTAAGCCTCGAAAGAAGTCCCTTGCTGAGAGAATAAATACCTTTGATGCCTATTGTCGGTAGAAGTGGTCTGGTCTGGTCATAGTCCAGCCTACCTGTCGATTGGTCCTTATACTCTCCATAAAAGAATGACAAAACCTCTCTGACAGAAAAGCAATATTATTCCCAAGGGCCATTATAATATAAATATGACATATTTCTTGTTTTTACTTCTTTTTAAGAATAACAATTAAAAAGAGAGATTCAACTCCAGTCCAACGCGGTCTGAACACAAGCACAACCATACCGTTTAAGGACTGCAGAAAGGGAATGTGTTTTTTATTTCGTAGAAATTTAAAAATGTATCTTTTTTAAATTTTTGCCTTTTGTGGCTTGGCTTGGCTTGGTCTGGCCTGGGATGCTTGTAGCCATTTAAGAATCAAAAACAAAATAGATTTATGATCCACCTGTCTCACACTCGTCCTGGCCTAAATTCTTCATTCCTTTATACACAAGTGCGTTTTTACTTTATTGGGACCACTTAACAGTTTAAGGTTTTAAGTACAAGGTTGAATCCCTACTGGGTCCTACGGGTGTCCTTTCACCCGTGGTGGTAGGCTTCTCTTTTATGTCAAATCTTTTACTTATACCGAGAGGGTAAATGCTGTGCTGTGAACTTATTTGTTTTCCGTGAGATGCAAGATGCAACTGACTTTAGAAAAGTCATTTTCTGGAATAAACTTTTAAATTGTTGTGAGATTTTCATACTGAATGTGACTTTACACGAGATAACATTTATTATATTAAAACATTAGATCCGGAAGAATTTTCCCTAGAATGTAATGTGATAAAATATTCTAGTCTTGCAACCAATTATTTGATATCTATTTAAAAATTCTAAATATAATTTAAACCTCTACCCCAAAACCTCTCAAAACTGTCCATCACCCTCTCTCACCCAAAAAAAGTCCCTACTCCCAAAAATTATAAAGCTCATTAACTCTCGAAGAAGAAACGGAAGTTCCATAATAAAAGCCGCTTTACGACTCTCTTCTCTCAGAAACTGAATAAAAGAGTCCCATCTCCCATCTACTATTTTACACCCTTATAGAAAGAAAGCCTTCATAATAACATTCATCATTCATGAAAAAGCATGAAATATATTTCGGTCATAAAAGCCAAGCCAATAGTCAACAGTATTATTTCCTCCGTACACCGTAGAAGAACTGAACTACTGAATGAAATCCTTATACAACTCTAATAGTAGTCAACGTCAACATCAACACTCAATCTAATGTAGAAATGAACCCTCTGGTCTGGTCTGGTCTGGACTCTTATTTCCTCAATACAATATACAATGAATAAAAACACACACACAAAACAACACTTGTCTCAAGGTCCGGAAGCAACCTCTTCAGAATAATACAAACTATTCAATTCATAAAAGCATAACATTTATTTTTTCCCTTTCCATTAGACTCAAATCCAAAAACCTTGGAATTTTTCTTCGGTAAGAAAGGTTGACGTTTTATTTAGGGGAGAAATAGTGAATTGGATTGATATTCCCGAGAAAGAAAACAACATCGGATCTTGTTAAAAATCATCTCCGCCAAGGTATATAATAATGGCTAGGCTCCACTATATAAAAATACCAAACCAACCAAGTAGCTGTTTTTCAATAGCTATTACATCCATTACCTATTCTTATCCTATTGGATAATAATATAACACACAATAGTTTACTAGGTTATTTTTTCCTCTCTCTCTCTATATAATTCTCCATCTCAAATGGAGTCGTTTATGAACCGAGAAAAAGACGGAAGAATGGGGAAAACGGAGGGGAGACGAAATAAGATTAACAGTTTATGTCCCATGTTATATCTTCCATGAGGGTTCTTCTATCCTCCTGATCAATTCGAAGATGAGGGTTGGCTTTCCTTGAGACTCACCTAAGAAAAGAAGAAAGTCTTATCCAAATATTTTACTTTGGTATTTTAAGTATTTTTGTCCCAAAAAATTTAAATCTATTGTATTTAGAAAATACGCTTAAGATCAGTTACACCTTAAGGGTTACGCTTTTAACAATGCCGATTGACATTTTACTTTTCTAAGAAGCTGATTTTTGCGGTTGAAGATGATAAGATAAATCCATCCCGTTATTTTTGAACGTATTCTTTTTCTTTGTGTCAAAATCATTTCCCAAAAGATTCAAGAGGAAATATTAATCTGACAGCAAGAGGATAATAGTGTGGTCTATGGGCGGGATACTATTTGGTCAAGACTCAAGACATTCGGTTTTTTTTCTTATTGAAAATGACCCCAGTACTTTTTTCAAGTGTCTTGTCTTTTGAAAAAAAAAATATCCAATACGGCGTGAAGTATCCATTCATACGTGTAGAATGTACCTTTAAGATTAATATTATGAAGATGATGCTAACAAGATGAGATTGCATTTTATGTGTGATATTGATATTGATATTTTTTCATAGGAATAAAGGCTTTGTATTATATTGATAGAAGAGGAAGAAGGAGTGGTTGGGCGGACTGCATTTTTATTCTTGCTATTGATTTCTTATTTGATACAGAGGAGAAAACAATACCTTTCTGGATTATCCTTTATGTTTGAAAACTTATATCTATTGAAAGTGACGCATTGTCACTTATCCAACTTTAGAGGTTAGACAAGGTTAACATTTTGAAATGGAAATGTGGATCAGAGGGCAATGCTTGATGGATAGGGTTAGATTTCAAACGCTGATGTTTTATTGATATTTTTTACTGTTTCTGAATGAGATTTTGTGTTTTGGGAGAAATACATTTGAAAACTTTTCCTTAGTGTTTTACACAAAAATGGTTGGTTTAACTCCGAAAGTTAAAATAATTTAGGCGATAGCTTTTTTCAAACTTAACAGATAGATTTTCTACTGTTCTTACGTCCAAGTAAATTTCTGTCTGCTTTATTATTGGTCATGTCATAATTATAATTACTAAATCACACTGATAAATAAATTAAAAACCACACTATTCCAACAAAAAATATAGTTTTACCCATTCTTAACCCTTAAATTAAAACCCTTCATTTTAATCCACCTCAAAATTTATATTATTGTAACAACTAAACTTACAACGATCTGATTGCCCTAAATAAATTGATCTTTTGTAAAAATCAAACTCTTCATTGAATCAACAAAAGAATATTTTATTACAATCAAGATCTAGGGCAGTTTATAATTTATAATCTAGTTCTTATATTAATAATGAAAGAAAACAAGGGCAATCTATTATGCATCAATATTTTATCATTGATTTAGTAAAGAAAGAATCAATTAACGATTCATGTTCTTTAAATTGGTTTCACATTAATTGTCATTGTGTGTTTTATTAAAATTGAAGCTGTAATTAATTATAATACAATATAATTCCATATTACTCAATTTAACTTACTATTTGCAATTCACTAACCTAAAGTTTGTCTGATTAAATTATCAGTGTATTCATTTTACAAAATGCCGTATATATTGCGCTCAATGTCTCAAGTTTAAAGATTTCAATTAATACAAATTTTAAGAATGCAAAATTAAAGCGAAATAGAATACGTTTTAAAATTCAATCAATTCAGGTCAACGAAATGTCAAACTAAAAAAAAAGAAAAATCACTTTCGATCAATCTCCATTGAGCCAGTTAATCGTTTCGTGAATAGCCACACACACCTCCAACCATTCATTCATTTCCACGAAGACCTTTAAAAATAGCTAATCTTAAAATCTCTCCCATTCATATTCTTTTATTATACACCTTTCCTGCAGTCGAGTAACAAATGCGTGGGTGTATTATCACATATGCCAAAAGACTGCAATCATTTTCAAGTGTGAAAATGCAGTCTGAAGTCTGGAGCCGAAAATTAGTCAGGTTTCTCTCTGGCCACCTCGAAACCTTATTTTGGAGCAAAAATAAAGCTTCTGTTTTTAAAAGTGTTAGTCACGCTCGGATTTAATTTAGTATACAAGCTGACTAATGAACTTCCGGTCGTTTTTAGCTTTCCTTGCTTATTTTCTTGCGGTAAGGTTATGGCTATAAGCCACCGCAAGACAATTTTTAAAATGTTCACCTAACTTTGTACAAGAAAATAAAGTGAAAAAAATTCAATTTTTGGTTAAGACTAGGACCAGGGTCTGTCCATAAGTAAATTTTATATTACTTTAGATGATTATTGACGTAATCTTTTTAATAATCTAAATAAGAGTTATGAATGTAAAATCATATGCAATAAAAATAGTAAATGCAACTATTGACAAATGTTTATCATCGAGATATATCAAACAAGAATCAGTCACACGAACCGAATGTTCTTTTCTAAAAGTACTAGCCAGGCTAGTTAGGAAGTTGTAATCATAACTCTAAAACCCATTAAAGTGAACGTGGAGTACTAATCCTAACTCAACAACCGCTATTTCAATATGTTACCTCACATTTTTAGCATCGTCCGGTCACCCTGCATTTTAAAAAAATAATCGAGACTAACATTATAATCAAATTTATCGAATCCACCCACAATTGCATAAACTAACTCTATATAAAGCCATGACACATTTGTCATTCATTACTGCTCCCAATCGATTCTGACCTAAGAAGTAAGATTAACTGACAGCTCGGCGGCATCGTGTCCATCATTCCTTCAAAAAATATTCATACAAAACTAAACGATGAGTTCATACGATTTTTTGTTTAATGTTTGCATTTCGCTATCAATCTTTGCTCATTATAAAGACAAGACACAGCCCCTCTGTTCAAATATGCACACATATAGTAATATTTTAATAGTGCATTCCACACTTCAAACCCAAAAAAAAAAAAAAATGTTGAACCCAGTTAGTTCAAAGTTATCTTGTTAAATTTTAACTTGAGCTAAGGGGCCTTTCAAAAATCACAAATGCAGATCTGCAGTAATTAAAAAGGCTTAACAATTATAAAAATGTGTGCATATTATTTTTGGATGAATCTATAAATTTAAACATTGAATTGTTCTCTGTCCGCATGAATTCTCCAAGTCTGACTAACATCCTGCCTGTTTTCTGTTCCTGTTTAAATCTCTCTTAGATTTAAACTAGTATAAAAGTTTTAAAAATCAAGAAGAACTAGTTTTGCTTTGCCTTTGGAGGGTTGTCTAAGTGTGCGGATGTTATTTTTGGACTTTTCCTTCTTGTAATTTCTTTTAGAGAAATAAATGGATGAATGCATTTACACCACTCAGACTCACTACTCCTTCTACATTATGGAAAGGCACAACCATTCGTATTATTATTATTAGTTTGGATTTACATTTGCATTTCCAAGTGTGAAGAACACTTATTTTTCTTCAGAGTTTTTTTCTTTTTCCAGGTCTTAAAGCCCCAAGGGGCGGAATGCTCTGTTGACTGTTGTAATGCAAACTTGCTTATTAGGAAGGTTGAAAAGTATCTCATAGAAAATCTCCATATGTGAGTGTGCAAGATTTTTTCTAAGATAAGGTGTGTACAATGTACAAAAGCTTTTGAAAAATACAAGGGAGACGCACACACAGATAGGAATAGTAAGTAGAGTGCGTTACATTAAAAATACAAAATGCATGTGTGGGTGACATTGCATAATTATGCTTGAACTCTAACGTGCCTTATAGAGGAATGAATATCAATACAAAATACAAGGTAATAAGCCAAGTCAGTAGTCTACTAGAGTAAGTTACATAGGGTTGGGTTTTAGTTTTCTTTACAATCTTTGGATAAGAAAATTCTTCTTTCAATCTTGTAGTAAAGGGCCGGCCAAAAACTAGGAACACTTCTTGAGATTTCTGATTTAATTCACAAAAAATGCATCCGAATAGGGCTGTATAAAAATTAAAACGGAAGTAAAGCCCATGCCTGTCGAAGCGTTTTGAAGCGTCTTAAATTCATAATCGAATCATACAGGGTTTCATACAAAAGTTAAATCATTTCCAAAATCTTATCCAGTGATTTTTGTACGAATCCTATAAGTAAGATCAGATCTCATCAGATCGGAAATGTCACACTAGACACAGTATAGTCTACGTATCTACAAAAAAGACAAGGCTTTATCTATCGGTCCTGAAAGTGCACTAAAAGGAAATGTGAAAAGGATACTAATGTTGTCTTATTATGGTGCAATAGCAAACGCAATAAGGAAAGTACACTGCGATTTCCTACCATGGTCACATTCACCTTTTCCACCATCCACGGCTTTAGCCTTCTTTCCACCTCTAAAGGATCATTTCCTTTCCTCGTCCTAATATTTATATCCTGCCTTGCCATATAAGTTGATTCGGGTGCGTTCCGGGTTTATTCCGGAGAAGGGGATGTTTTTACCCGTCTCTCTCTCTCTTAGACTTCTGAGAATCGTGACTTCCCAAAACTTTCTCAAGACATTCTCACTCTGAGCCTAAAGGGAGTGAGATGCATGCATGCAAAAATCCCACTAAAGACCAGACGTGCACTTTTCCACTTTTTCTTAACCTCTAGCCTTCAGAACTGTTAAAAGTTTACTCTTCAGTATAAAATCCAAAGTTATTTCAGTCCGAAAAGAAACTCAGCCAGTCACCAGTATCAAGAGCAGCAGAACCCGCTTTTGCATTATTTATTCAGTCCTTCCTTCCAGTCAGTTTCGGATTTATCTAAAGAAACCCTGCAGAGTGCATTCTCCATTCATATCATATTATAATAAGCTAAATTGAATAATATAAAATACAACAACACAAAACACAATGCATTTTTTTCTTCTCCAGCCTCGAGTGTCGTGTTACATAAAGTTTCATACTGTAAAGTAAAGTTTACACGGGTGGGTGGGTCCAGTTCCTAACGGCAAGGCTTTCTCATGAAAGAGGCGATTAACCATGTAATAATATTAGGACTTGGCTGACATCACATAATATTGCCAACCAGATGGGAAGCTAAGCATATGAAAGTTGTCAATAGTTCCCAGTGTCAGTGAAGAAATAAAATATATAGAATGAAACTGGAACCCGGTCTTTGTTGATGTTGATGTTGACATGGAACATGGAACGGCGTGGGAGACTTTGCATTTGTACTTTTTATAAAACTTTACATTTTCAAATTTCAATGTCCTATACGGATAATCCACTCCACTCCACTCTCCACCCTTCTCTTTACATATCGGATACGCATAAAGTAAATGTGCCAATATATTATGACCAAAGTACCAAACCAAAGGCATATCAAGGTGGACTTACAATATAACATTGTTCATTTCGAATGAACATGTGCACCCTATTACTTAGCGTGTAGGTGGTTCTAGGTATTAGACTAGATTGGATGATATCAATCTTTTATTGTGATCTCTGTACACAGACAGCTAAGCTTCTTGTACAATAAAATAAAATCCTTATAATGTGTTGAGAGTACAACGCTCTCGTTTCATGGATGAATAAATGACTCATTCCATCCATATTCTTCTTCACTGTACTATTTGTTAGTTAGTAACTTTGTAAATTTCTACAAAGGATATGTCAGAGTGGAACAAGAAGAATGGTGGCAAAAAATAATGGAAAAAAACTGCTACTATTATATTATACTATAAAACATTATTTCAATACTGGAGTAAGTATCGATACATTTGGTCTCAGTATGGTCGACCAAACCTTCAAGATGTGACTTTTGAGATCGAGCCAAAATCTTCAATTCTTTCCTCAATCGCCAAGTGCATGTTGACATGATAAAACGTATTTTGCCCTTTCTTCCTTCAACAAAACACATGGTTTAAGAACCGTTAGCATGGACAATTTCCAGAAATTAATTTCCGGTCTGTGGAAGGCTTAAGAAGTAAAAGTTGTGGGGAAAGTGAAAGTCGAGAAAGTTAAAAGGGAGCATAAGGAAATTAATTAAAAGTGTAATTCAATGTCACCAAGCATTTCCGCAATGGATTCGGATGACTCGGAGGATGAAGGATTTCAACAACCGGTAGGTCTTGTCTCCAATACCTCTGCAAGTGTGTCTCTCTCCATTCAAAGTCTAATGCAAGCCACTTTACATCCATAATGTAAAAAGTGATGTTAGAGTGGAATGGAAATGATTAAAACGGTTGGATGGTTGGGTAGTTTGACTACCTGCACTTTTATAAGTGAATTATTTACTAAGATGGGACGATTTATCATCCACGCTTCCCAAATTACGGACACCCAAGTCACACTCAGTAGTTTTTACATTTTACTGGATTCACAAGAACTTTATAAGAATCAAATTGAGAATGAATGATTGCATCGGGGAGTGTCTCCTTTTTCTCCACTTATCTCAAACTGCCTAAGATATATAATAATAATATGGTTAAAAGATATAGTTGAGGTTGATAGGTTGTAGGATGTAGGTATTCCATGCAAGCAGGTTGGACAGGGTGAAAGTTTTGAGGAAGAAAGAAATGTGAAAATGATGAATAATTTCTGCGTTAAAGGGTGACAACTCTAAGGATAGTTTGTCACTTGCCATTTTTCATACTGAGAATGAGAAAGCTGAACATGGCAATTCAATTCCAGAACATAAATATTTTTTATCGCACTTTATACCTAACAGTTTAGTACAAATACAATATAATATGAGAAAGAAAATGCATTTCTATTTCACTATTCAAATTCTTTTTTATTGTTAAAGGAAGTGCTGGAGTGCATTTCCTTATGAATAAAATATTGCATTTTGTTCGCCTTCCTTGAGTTATTTAATATTTAATCGACATCGGTGCTAAAAACTATTTTTCATATGGAAATTGAAGCAAATAAATTTATTATTTGCTAAAGTGCTCTATTGCTAAGGTTGGGTTGGAATTCTCAATTGTAATTTTACACATAGTAAATTCAGATGATTTATATTTTAATTGTTTTGATGAAATTTTTCCGAAATATTTGAGGCTCTAAGAGTGCTCAGATTTTTCAAATTATTTTTAGCAAATTTATGTCATATTAAACTATTAACTTGAACTTATCACGTTGCAAAGTTAAGGTTATAGGTCAAAAGGACCCTTAAGTGTTGGCCAGTACTTATATCCAACTGGATAATTGACACTTGATATTTACAGTTAGTTTGTAAGTTCTGAGTGTACTGTGAAATATTTACCTTTGAAGAAATTATCTACCTTTATACCAAATTTTTCTAACCAGCTGTAATACTCTAAAGTTGTTAAAATGTAGCAAATTTCGCATTTACTCCAGTGAAAGTCCACTCCACCAATCTATAAAGATCAACTTCAAGGCTTCAAGAAACCAGACGATTTTTATTATCGCAAATCATGCACGAATTAAAAAGATAACAGGATTATTTAATCGATTTACTTTCCTGTTTACTTCTTTAAAAAACGGACATAAACAAAGTATTCGTTTACTCAATAAAGTCTTTAACCTTCCTTATTTTACTGGATGTGTTTTTCTGCAAATCATTACTTTACTTACCGACCACTTTGGTCATTGAACGCTTCCTCTATACAAAATGAAGAATTCCACTTTGTTATAACAGTTTAGATTTTGAAGGTATTTTGATTAGAATGCAGTTAACCAGGTGGGATGACACACAATACCTATATATATTACCCATGCATCAAATAGTTTAGCTTTGAAATAATAAGGGAAATAATTTATTTCATTTTGTTAATACAATAGAGAGGTAAGTGATCTGCAGGGGGTTTTCAAATCCATTCCTCTAGGTCGTGATGTGATTTCGTTTAAAACATTTTACAGCTTCTGCTCTCCTGCATGACAAGACAATTACACCAATTTAGTTTGAGGCACGTTTTTATTCCACTCTCTTTACTAGTTGTGTAGTAAAGTGTTCGTTTACATGAGTTATGTCATTTGCAATTTCATTTCATTTAAATCTTAAATGGATTCAATCACCTTTGTTTTCACACAAACGCGTGTTTTCGTTCCGTTAAATCCTTCCTATTTTATTTTACTTCCACCTTTTTTATAATAGTTTATGCGTAATTTAAGCAAATTACTTTTTTCAGAACTTTTATTTCTTTCTCGTCCATATTTTAAATAAACTTCTTAAAGTTATGAATTATTGGACAATTTATTTAATTGGAATTAGGTTTAAATATTGAAATTTGAAATTTACTACTTCAATTCAATCAAAACTAATGCTCGTAATCGTTCTGAGCGTAAACGTAATTCCTAGAAAAAAATTAAAATCCTAGACATAGTAAAACATATAATTTAACTTAACATAGATAAATTTGGTATATTATGTGTAAAGTTCTTGGTCTGGAAGATGAGAAACTGAAATGGTTATATTTCAACCCTAACCGTCTTGTCATTTACGCACTGTCAACATCATTTCCATTTCAGCTAAATTTAGAGTCTTTTTCCTCCACCGAGGTTTCCCTCTCTGCAAAATGCAAATGTGAAACTCATCTCCAAATCTGTTTTTTATCTCTTGTAGAGTATTGTACTCTCAATTTATGTTTTAAAATGGTGCGTTTGTATATCTTTACGAAAAGTTGTTTTCTTTTAATTTGTTTTGTCGTATTTTTTTCAAAAATCTATTTAATAATTCAGAAAAATTAATACGTCGTTTGTAGAAAAGTTAACTTTAAAACCTATTTGTAAATATTGTAGATGTGTAGAACAGATGGTTTGATAGTATAAACAACTAAAAACTTAAAAATTGATAATTATACTTAAACCATCATAGAAGACTGTAAATAATATGTATGGAAACTAAAAATTTACTGACACTCTAAAAAGTCTAACCTTAAAACGCATTCCACAGTCCTCCACAATGCGAATCCTCAACTTTCCCTTTTCAAGCATTTCCCTTTTTCTCACCCAAATCAAATTACAAAGCAAGTCATCTAAAAGCTATTGAAAAATCCCATCTTAAATTTTGTTAATGAAACTGCATCCTTCCTTGCACAACAAAACTCTGAGACAAACCTAAAAAGCTCTGTTTATTTCTAGTAACTCTTTATTTCCCCTGTTGTATTTTGTTTTGACAGCTTAATGGCTCTTAAAATACATTCTCGGATAAGATTAAAACTGCATTTACAAGATAACTCCAGAGATTCTCACAGATTCAACCCAGGGCAGGGTTGAACTATATGCCTCACTCTCCCTGAAAAAAACCTCTCTAAAAGATAATACATAATGCAAACATTGCCTCAAATATTTAGAGTCTCAAAAAAGTCTTTTGAAAAAGCTGACATGAGTTAAATCTAATTTCTTCTAATAAAGTGTCTAAGCAATGTTCTTTTTTTGATAATCTAATTCAGGACATGGACACAAGGCCAGTGGACCCATTCCGGTTCTCACAAGCCACGCTGGAGGACACACAAGAAGACGAATTAAATGCAATCCTAGGGGAACTCTCAGCCCTCCAAATGAGCCTCGACAGAGAGATTAAACAGCCAAATTTACTTGAAGTTCCAGGCACGGATTCCTCCAAGACTGGAGGTAGTACCAGTAGTGGCAGTGTCACTGGGAGTGCATCCAGTGCATCTCAAATACATAATGAAAATGGTAAAGAACACTTTTCGAAAAACTTTACAAGTTCATAAATCCCTTGGCCAATCTAATCCGATGCTTATCATGGGTGTCGCCCTTGAACCCTCGATAAGCATCTCATAAACCCCTTAACAATTTAAAAAGATTTACCCCAACCCCACCCAATTCACTCAAGATTGGACCACAAGATTTATGAACTTTTCATCTAAAAAGTTGAAGAGTCCTTAAAAGAGACTTTCAAAGTAAAAGAGTCACTTGTGTGCTCTACTACAGTAAAATATCGTATGAAAGAACGATCGCTCTAGTATTTTTATCCAGATTGGATTATCTTATCTTGGAACAAGATGATCGTTATGTGCTTTTACTTAAGTTTGACTTTTCCTTTTGCAGGGGTGAGGACTGACAGTCCAGACAATGACTCAGGCTTCTCAGATAATGCCTCGTTACTCTCAAGTGGAAGTTCCTTATCTGCTGCCGGTTCCAGCAGTGGAAGTAGCACCACTAGTTGTGGTCTCAATAAGACTAATCCACCACCTTCATCAGTGCTACATGCATCCGAGGTTAGTCCAATAATAATACACCCTAGTTGATCTTTACTGATCTTATTTTCTACTCTATTTAGTCTATTAAAATAAAAGGGATTGGGATTTCTTTTTATGGGATGCCTTTTTTATAAAGCAAGATTTTGTATGGGATTTCATTGCATGATTTTTTTCTGCTGTGGAATGCATTTTTCCATATCTGATTTTGGGCTGTTGTGCATGTGGAATGTAATTGAATTGATTTAATTAAAAAATGTATTTGGGAAGATTGGTCTGGGCTTATCTAGTTTTCCATACTCTGCTCTGATTGAATTTAAAATCGAAGGTCCATGTCAATTCCATCTGTTATGTTTGGAATTTAAATTTTGCTTTGGGTTATTTTAGTTAGCGGCGCTAGTGACTGCAAAATTAGCCACTGATAGCAGTTTGATAACTGTAAGTTCATAAAATTATTGCATGTGCTTTCATTAATTGTCT
>JAQFZZ010000338.1:0-20610 GCA_034696405.1 Isotoma caerulea
GATATAGCTACTTCTCCACCAGCGCTTCTTTTCTATGACACGAAAATTGTTTCACTTAGCCCCAAATGGTGTCAAATAGCCCCGAATAGTTTCAAATAACCCCAAATGGTTTCATATAGCCCAAAATAGTTCTAAATAGTCCCAATAGTTTCAAATAGGCCCAAATGGTGTCAAATAGCCCCGAATAGTTTCAAATAACCCCAAATGGTTTCAAATAGCCCAGAATAGTTCTAAATAGTCCGAATAGTTTCAAATATGCCTAAATGGTTTCAAATAGCCCAGAATAGTTCTAAATAGTCCCAATAGTTTCAAATATGCCCAAATGGTTTCAAATAGCCTCGAATAGTTTCAAATAGCGCCAAACGGTTTCAAATCGACCAGAATAGTTCTAAATAAACTCAATAGTTTCCAATAGCCCCAATTAGTTTCAAATATCATCAAATAGTTTCAAATATTCCCAAATCGTTTCAAATAGCCCCAAATAGTTTCACATAGCCCCAAATAGTTTCAAATAGCCCCAAATCATTTCGAATAGCCCCAAATAGTTTCAAATCGTTTTAAATAGTCTAAATGGTTTAAAATTAGCCCAAATAGTTTCAAATAAACCCAATGGTTTCCAATAGTTCAATAGATAACTGACGATACTTTCTTAGAGCGTTGTGAATGGTTTATTAATCTATGTACAAGTTAAGTAAAAAATAGTCAGTTTTTGGCATAATTTTTATCGCTCAACTCATTAATAAGCTATCAATCAAACATGAAACTAAAAATTCCATGCAGAATGCAGAAATCGAAAGCCTGGAGAAAGTACACACTACACTACTGCCCCTTTCCGTAAAAAGGCGTAGATTCATTTAAAACTTCTATGCAATAGTAATGTACATAGAGTTTGAGATGTATTTCTTATATCCAGCGTTTTTAAAGATCTTGTCTATATTTGCAGCCAAGCATTTGAATGCGAAAGAAGAGGGATGTGCTCAAGTGTATTTTTATACGGGGACAAGTTAAAGCTTACTTTATACAACTTGGATGGTAGCCTGAGGAAACCCCCATTGTGAGTGTGACACATTCACATAATAAAATAGTACATGACAGATAGTCTAAGTGGAAGGAGTTGACATGAATACTAGAATTAATGCAATATTTTTCCGACGCTTTGCATACTGACTGGTCTAGCCTGGTTGGGACTATGTCTATGGTGGGACTTGACCAAAACCAAACCACAAGCACGTCTACTCTACCATGAGTTTCCTTGTAAGTTGTAGCCCTTAGGATTTGGTGGAAGCTGTTTAAATATTGTAAAAATGTATGATAATTTATTCTCGGTCGTGTTGAAAGAAGTTGTGAGTGAAACAGAGGGGAAGTGATCTCTTGAGGGGAAATAAAAGTAGCAATAATGATTTGGGCCCAATGAAAAGGGCGTTAAGTAAATATGGGGCAATTATTCATTTAGAGAATCCTTCACAGAAAACCATCCCTGATTTCCCTTCTCAGACGACAGTGATAAATTATCTACCAACTGACTGCTCAGCTACTAATAACTAAGGAGCTTTTTGCTTTTCTGATCTCTCCTAGCTACTTTCTCATCCACTTTCTCTATACACACTGCATGGTCTTGTAGGGCATCATTCTACCCCTTTCATCACCCTATTATATTGTGAGGGCAATAGACTAAAGATGAGTAGGCCAGAAAATATTGGACACAACTAGAACTTTTCAATTTACTTTGTACACTACACTTTTTGTCTCAAATCTTACCCATCTTTGATCTTCATCTTTATACAACAGCATTAGGAAAAACTTTCTGGTTGCATAGTGCATCATCATGATGCACAGATACATGATGTCATCATGTATCTGATTAGATGTACAGCAAAGACACAAACTTCAAATTAAGAAAGTATAACATCACATAATTAAAGAAATATGCAATTATACAGAGAAACGATTGACAGATCTGGATTAAATATAAAAAGGTAATCCAAAGGTAATTCTATATACGTCTTTCCCTCGTTAGATTTAGAAATGCAATGCAAGTATTCAAGAAAGTGAACTGTTTTTCCAAATCTCGTAGACTCTCTAAGCGATAATTGAAAATAATGAAAAAATCCAAGGCTTATGTTGGTGCGCTAATTCACTCATCCGCAAAAAAATAAAGGGGTTTGAGATAGGGGAAATTAATGATGGAAAAAACTAATTAAGAAAAACATATAGGTTTCAATATTGAGCTATAGTGTTATAATACTATGCGTCACGTTATGAATTTTACACTTCCCACACAGATGATAAGAAAACCTTGAAAAAGCTCATAATGTTCTTGTATCGCTAATTTTATTTTCCATCAGGGTGGGATAATATTGATCTAGGCAATCTCCTTCTTCTACTCGAATTCATTTGAAAAATCGAGTGCTTCTATTAATCAAAAGCTTTATTAGAAAAGTGAGCTTATCTTTAATATTTTAAGATCAACATAACATAATGCAATAAAAAACGTAGACTTTTCCATTCAAAAAATTTTTTTTTCATGATGCACACTTTCTTTTTAAAAGATCAGTGATCTGGGACTCCGCCTCTTTCTGATCTCTATCAATCTTCGTAACTTCGTATCAATCATCAACTTCCTTCAACCATCCACATTCCTATTCAACCTCATCTATTATACCTTATTTAATACTCTCAAATATCTCTTCCTTCGTATACAAATCATCTTTTATCAAGGAAAGATGTCCATCGTGTTTTTTAATGCATGCGTTTTCTTTTCGACAAAAGTAAGCCTCTTTAAAACTTCCTGACTGACTTATATCTCACAAGAAAAAAAATCAAGAGTGACGGCTTTCTCTGATGCTAATGGCACTCTTGGTCCTTTTTATAATAAAAAGACATGCAGAGATATTACTCTCAGTAATATATAGCGTTTTCTTATGTATGACATTACATTTCCTTTGTTGGGAGAAAAACGGTGCAAAAATCGCTGAAAAAGCTCCTTCTACTTGTAATCTTAAGTTGATAAATGAGTATTTTACATGACATGTCATTTTGCAAAGTTGATCGAATCATCATTTCTTAACTGACAATGGTAATATAGACAGACAGATATTTTTACTACATAGTGTCTTGTTAAAAAGTATAATGTATATACTGTAATTGAGAATTTGTATGTTCGTGTCTTAAAGAATAATATTGTTTCTTTGATTAGACATTATCATGCATGTAATTTAGTAGAAAATTGAGTTGTTTGTGACTCACCTGGAACAGAGGCAAGCACTAGGAGATAGACTACGGAACAGATTAACAGGACGGTTTGATGTCTTGTGTGAGACAACGTTGATATCGAGGCAAATAGTTTTCTATGTCTCATCAGCATATTTCTTAAGTGCCCAAAAGACCGTTTCTTAGTACTTTCTTCGGTGGGAGAATCATTTTCACAACTGCAGCCCATCGACATCTCCAACCTGTACAAATCAAGAGGAGAAAAGTTATAAGAATTATGTGAATAATTTGCATGTAAAAATACTCTGGTCAAGGTTTCCTGGAATCACATTTCAGACAACAAATTGCATACTTTTGTTCAGTAAATTGAGACGATATTTATAAGAAAGAGAAAGTGAAACAGCCGGGTGTATTCTCCAGAGGGGAAATGCGTGATAGAAACGATAAAGATGCTGAAATATGATTATGTCTCAGAAAACAATCAATTCTTGCTAACAAGGAAAAGGTGAGAATAGACCTGGGATACAGAGAGAGAGGATTTCATTGCAAGTACCTTATATTTCATTCTAGACTTAAGTTTGTAAATTTGTAATAATAATCATAATACATAAAGTTAGTTGCAGTCTGACTAGAAACACTTAACTAAACGAGTGCATCATAGTAAGTAAGTGGATGGTGAGAATATTATTATATTATTGTACTTTAGCTTCTTATAACGTATCAAGTATGTATTATGCATACGATATGATGGTATCATTCTTTTCCTAATACAAACTTGCTGGCTATGTAGGTATACACATATGGTTGTGGAATCGATAGAGAGAGAATTTGAGTGGTGGATTGGATATATAAGCTGTATCCAGTAGGGATGAGTGGGTAAAGTGAAAGTGAACTCTATAAGTAATTCTAAGAAAGTCTGAGAGAGAAAGTAGATGATAGAAGAAATCATCAAACAAAGCAAAGAAGTTGAGTCTCTTGAAGTCATGAAAGGCAACGGTGGTTTCTCTCAGACTGGTTCGACTCACTATCTTCTTCTGCCTTTTGTTTGTGCAGTTACTCATCTCCACCAAGGAGTTTACAAACTCCAACTCATAAGGTGAAAGTTAGAAACTTGTAAATGCATACAGACAGTAGAAAGTTCTCCATGTGAGATTTGCTCATGCATCACGTGTCTAATTTACTTTTAGACTTATTAGTAAGCTTTATTTGGTAGGTTTGGATTTTTGAGAAGGAATTTTTAATGTGTTCAGAGACTAAATTGGTATCGATTGCTACATGAGTTAGTTGGAACATGATTTGGCGAAAGATCTTATCGGTCGGTCTTAAGTGTTTAGAATCTTACTGTCCTGGTAATTGATTTATGGATAGTCCCACGAAGAAGATTTAAATGTTACTTACATACACCTTATACCGATATGTCAAACAAGCTAATCTGTCTTTATATAATATAAAACTATTTTCCGTTATAAAAGAGCACATTATGTAAGATACCGGTCATTAGGATTCACTCCCACGTAAAAAAAACTTTCCCATTTAATAATTAATCCAAAAAAGGTAGGAATTTAATACTGTCCTGAAAACTTGATGTTATAGCAGGATTTAAACGGGACTCCGTGTATATCAAATAAACAACTAATATTCACTAATTACACTTGTAAACACATGCAAAATACAAACACATGATATGAAATAGTTAATAGTTTCATCTTTGTTCTATGATATGTGTACACAAACTAGGAAATCATTTGATAGTATTTTTTAACCAACTTGGTTACATATATGACAGAATAACAGTGTATTTGTAACTTTAATGGTCTTTCTCCCTCTGTCCTTTCTTTCATATTCCATTGCATGGTATTTGACATTTATGCTTGGCAGCAGCCAGAAGCAGTCTGTCACCCGTCTTCTCTACCTATTTCAATCATTCGTCATCCTACTTATTTATATTCCTATCTAATCTAAAACTTATTACATGTTTACTACCACTGGGAAAAATATGGAGTCGTCAGGCATCCATCCCTTAATTTCAAATAGGCAAACCTGGGTAACATTCATTCAAGTAAATTCAGGCATGTAGTACGTGGCAAAAGGTAATATATTTGTGAATTATAGTCCACTACAACTATTGGTTGGACTTGAACTCGTTCCGTTGAGTCTCAGTGAAAGTGGACACGTTGACATTGTTCAGTTCATGCTCTTAGTTGTGGGTCCATTACCCAGTCTGTAAAAAATTACTTAGGCTGTAGATCAGCCTAGACTTCGTGCCAGTTTTGCATAAAAGCTTCTACACTAAGGTTGTTTCACTTTTGGCATTGCGTGACGGAAGGGGCACTAGATAGGCAGCCGAGTTAAAACTGTAGAATAAAATAACCCAGCCAGCCAGTTCTTTGGTTGGACTATCCCACTTTCTCCAGGGTCCATCCAATACATTACTAAACATTAGTTTGTGTAGGAAGTAAAATAGTTATAGTGTGATGTGGTATGTGTAAAGGGCCTCACCTGGGCATTATTACCGTGACATGTTATTAACTCAAGTTGCATGATGTCGTGTTCCTACACTTTGTTCCCTTCTTGTCCCATGCTACATACATTAGATAGTCCTTTTGTGCATGGTATAATAGTTTGCAGATGGAACTATTCTTATACATTTCTGTACCATCATTTCCAGGGTTTCGTTTTTACCACTTTTAAGACATTTTTACCATACCACTGGTAAAAATGATTAAAACCACTGGAAAGTGGTAAAAATGGTAAAAACTATAACTATGCATTTAGAAAGGTCATTGACAAAATTATAATCGCTACAGTTTCCAACTTTAAACGTTTAAAAAAGTAAAGATCTTGTTCAAACACTTCATACCACACTTTTAAAAAAACATTTTATGGATTTATATTTCTACTAGCTATATATATTTATTGGATAGAAATCCAAATTTCAGGTTTTTGTTGCCTAATTCGAAAAATTATTGTTTTCATAATTCATAATCCTTTTAATCAATTTTATATTTTTTCCCTTTCTGTTAATTTATAAATTGGTAAAATGGTCATTATAAAAGGGACAAGTGGTTTATGGTTAGCTTGGAATTATGTGAAACAATAACAGAAAAAGTTGCATGTATTTCATAAGTTAAAATACATCCATTAATTCAATTGTGTAATATTATTTCTATATTAATTTTAAGGTTTTTAAACGCATGTTAAATAAACAAGTCCATATTTCTTAATTATAATTAATTAACATTAATGATAACTAATTAACATTAATGATAACTAATTAACTAGTTACCCTGCAAATATTAACTATCTTACATAATTCTCATACTGCAAAATTCTTATGAAAATCATTTTTACCACTAAATTGGTAAAAACCACTAAACTGCAATCATTTTTGCCAGCGGTAAGTGGTATTAATCACTGATTTTAATCATGTGATTAATACCATACCTTCATTTCACTCGGTATTCTACACACCAAAAGTAGACATTTCCTTCGAGCTTTGATAATTCATGAGAAAAACCGGTGGCAGAACTTTCTCTTTACGTTGAAAGACTATACGCACAATAATCAGGCCGAGAATACAATAGTGTGGCATGGGGTAAGAAGTAAGAGTAAGTAATTTCTTTATAAGGAATGGAATGCTGAATGTACGATGCAAAAAAGCCAATGTTTAACATGTTAACATGTAACAATGTACAGATAGGTGCGAATCGAGTCGTGGATGGGAAGATCACAGTCAAAAGTTGAAAAGAAAGTCCTTGCTGTATTGTCCATACATAAATAAATAGGTGCAGGGAAAATGAAAAAATGTGAGCATGTTTTTCTCATGCAATTCCCAGTTGCTTCATGAGCACACTTCTTTCATCTTTTTGTGCTAAAAACATTTTACGGGGTGAACTTAGGCAGTCTCGGGCCAAATAAAACGACTTGAACTAGATTTCTCTTTGAATGGGAGACATGTAGTAAGATTATGATCTCTCTAATGCTCATAGAAATGTTTGGAGTCCACTTTGGACGCAGTCATGAATCATAAATTCGCACACACACTTACACACTTACGACGATTCTAATATTTTCTGTATAGTAAAAAAATATTATTGTTTATAGATTGTTGTTAGCTGTTATAGCTGTTTCACTTACATGTAATTTCTCCATACTATTTCAGTGCGTGTAGGTCTTTTCGGTCGTTTTAGAATATAAGCTTTGAAATCAAATCAGTATTGTTTAAATATTCTGAATTCCAGGTGGGAGTTTTCCTGTCTGGATTCTGAAGCTGCAGCATGCAATGGAATAATTATACCCGGGTATATTAACACTCCTTGCACGAAGAATTTAATTTGGTAGAAAATTCCGTAATCTAAACTGTTGTAATAGAATCATGGTTCTCGACGGCTATACCATATTCGTAAAGAAAGTATTTGTTTTTGATTCATGCATTAAGATAGCATCCAAGATATTACAAATCACGCAAAAAACTATTTGCGCATTAATTGTTTCCAGCACGTCAGGAAAAATTGTTTTGCTCATTCATTAGAAAGAAATAAGCTTTTTTATTTAAAAAAATAGGTTCACTATTTAATTTTTGTAATCGTTCATGCTCGCTTATAAAACGTTTTATTATGGAAACGGGGAATTAAATTGAATAAAGATTTGTAGTATGTATTTGATAATTGAAATTATATAAACTCATTTACCATTCTTTTAATCGTAGGTTCATGGATAAAAACATAGGGGATACAATAAAACGTGTTTTGGGCTAAGCCAGGAAAGATCATGCTGTAGGGAATACTATCAGTACGTGACGGAACTTTTAGATAAACATCAGCTAGACTCTGATACAATTTTTCCGTGCACTGTCGTCTATATGTGATATGTGCCTATAAGTATAGCATTTGTAGCTGATTAGTAAAGTACATAAATAAGTACGAAAGTTGTACTCTGTAACTTGTACATAATTCAAGAAGTAACAAAGAGGAAATAAAATATGTAGATGATCCCGAAGTGGTGTTTAGTTTAGTTCACCTTTTTAGGATTAGACTCAAATTCATCCCCATTCTCCCCTTTATGTCTCCTTTTTGCAGAAGGATTTTTATTTGGGGCTATGATTGAGTGCTTAAGTATAAAATTACTCCAGATTAACCGAAAATAAAGACATTTTACATAGTATTTAGGACAAATACATTTTCTGGTATGTTTGAGTTGATCCGGTAAATATTAACGAGCTCTAGCTGAGAAAAGTAATTAAAAGGCACATATATAAGGTAAGCATTGAGTGCACAGATTGAGTGCACATTCAGATGAAGTTATAAAATATTGTAAAATTAAAGGAAGATATCATTAAAAAAATCAATGTTGATAATAATGCAAACATTTTGATGAGCTGCCTATACATTTCGCCCCTTTAAATATTGTTATTTTCTGATTGTCAGCGCTAAGGTATTGAGCCATTCATAATTAATACAATTCCCACTTAGACAAATGAATGGATTATACATTATAAGTTCAACATTAACACGATCGATACATAGATATAGGAATTTCTTCAGCATTTCTCAATCAGAAAGGAGAAAAGGTAGTCAAACTAATACTGATAGTTTTCTTACTCAATTTCCATTTTCGAATTCGAACATCTTGGAATTGGATCCCTTTGCTCATCGTCGTCTCAATATAAAAATACCCTGTTCACCTCTACCCTGATCTTAACGTGGTGTAGTCACATGCACTTGATTCTGTAAGTCCCGTTGTATTCTGTCCCAATGGGTTAATAACGGAAATACGAGAGTACCTTTCATTTAATGTTTTCTCTCTCGTCTTTCTCTCCTTCCCTCTTCAGGACCTTTTTTCCTTAAGTTAAGAAATTTACATTGGTATATTCCAACTTCTTGCACCTATGACATCTTTTTGCCCTTGTAATCCGTTAGAAATAAAAGCTCATGAATGTTTGACACACAATCTATTACTCTGCTTTTCTTCTTTGTTGTACTTGTATTCGTTTTCCATTGTGCCATTTAGTATGCAATACAATTTTAACGATTTCATACCAACTTTAAATTGGTTTTCGTACCAATACTGTATGGAATAGAGTTTTTATTAAACGTTTAATTATAAGCTATCTAGCACAGTTTAAGTAATACTGCAGAAACTTGAGAGAAAAAGTTGATTAACTTGATGATTTAAAAAAAATATTTACGGAAGTAAAATGATATTTTGATCTTTGACTAGACTAGGTATAATTTACAACACATTTGAAGATAAATAGTAAATATCAGTCTGAATAAAAAAGGAGCAAGTTGACAAGGGAAGGATGGATTTGGGGCAGGAGTATAAATGTCTAAATGGCTTTACACATAACTGCCTAAATAGCATATGTACTCTTAAATAGATGTGATATTTCTTTCAGAAATTGTAAGAAAAGAGGTCAATAATCCAGAATGGTTATTGGTTTTTGAAGGGGGAGAGAAATAGGAGAAAGGTAGGAAGGGGGAAAGGTTGCAGAGTCGACATCGAGGCTCCAACAAAACGACACAAGGTAATAGCTCAGTCTGTACACTTTGTAAAAAAAGCCCATCTAGTTTCTCCGGTAGTTGAAGCGGATAGTCTATTATAAGCCAGTTAAATATCCAATTGGTGGATGATTTGCGGAAGGAGAAATGTTAGATTTAGAAAGCACTTTGTGTGTATGTTTCTCTTCGTCGTGGGGGCAGCATGCAAAAGTAAAAGTGCACACAGATATTAACTCCATGCTGACTGTGTAGCTTTATGATACGATTATATCATTATATTATATTAGATAGAGCTTGTATGGGAAGTAGAGAGAGGTTTGTCTATAGAGTCAATTTATCTTGTGGTTCCCGGTTGCTATTTGTGGTTTCGTTGGCCAAGGCAGAAAAACCAAAGAGCCAGACCAGACCGTAGTCTACCTCTTTTCTACCCCTTTCATACTTTCCAACTTATTTCCCCATAGTCTACCTTATTACTATTGCATACTGCATGCATGCATCTACCAAATACTTTCACTCGTATGGAAACACAATATGTAGATAGATACATTTATTTGTATACTATGCATTTATAAAAAGAAATCTAACATAGACAGTTTAAACTGTACTGGGTTTCTATGTAGTACATGTGCATGCAGTAGTTGTAAATAGTATAGTTGTAAAGGTGCTACTGGTATTAGAAAGTAGCCGTAGTAAGCAAAGTGAAAGTTAGCTTTGAGGTGAGCTAAGAGCTGACTTGGGTGGCAAATTGCAAGAAGGAAACCAGATGAAGCTGCTTTCACAATTGAATAAAATGTTGTGTTATTGGAAAATGGGAAATGAACTCGATTTCTTCCAATTGCTCATTTTCGGTTTGGACTATTACACCAATCTAGATTCTAGAGTGACCAAGACGTAAGGGAATGAATGCTGCATTGCATGTTCACTTTAATGCTGAATTTTTGCCTTACTCCAGTTTTGCAAAGAAGGGCTGAAAGTAAAACTGTGGAAATGTTGGGATTTCTGTTCCTTTAAATAATAGGGTTCAGAGCTAGAACAATACATCCAGGCAAAATTTAATTAGATACGCCGGTACCGTTTGTTAAAGTTCATATAGACTCTGGCTTGGCTTTTAGACTTAACCTGAGCTTTCACATGTGTTTCCATGTGTTCAAAAAGCAGTTATTAATCAAGTCCTGTCCAGTTGAAATTCAACGTAAGTAAAAAAGTAGACTTATTAATCAAAGATGAATAGAGAGAAATTCTGATGTAATATAGAAAGGTATGAATATTGAATTTCATTTTTGCTGACAATATATTGACAAAATGTTAATTACGTATTCAATACAAGAAGCACTCTTTGGTACAAATAAGTTTCTCAATATTGGAAAAAGGTCAGAGTATATTTCAGTGGGTGGATCGTATCGTGTCCCCAACCAACGAACAACAGGAAAAAAATTGCTTGGCTTAACTGACCACCAAAAAAACTATACTAGAGAGCCAGAAACCCTGTTGTTTGATTTTTCTGGCGAAACAGAGAAAAAGTCATGTGGAATGTTCGGTTGACTAGCAATTCGTCAATATTCAGGTTCAGTAAGGAGAACATATTGTACATGATGTCAATAGTGATTACCCCTGAGTAGAGTCCAGTGGCCCTTCCTTGCATATTCCCCATGTCCAATGTCAGAGAAGGGAATGGAAGGGAGATCAATACTGGAGAACCTGGTCAACGGCAGTGTATTTTATGGGCCATATAAGCGGTACTTTTCATTTTGCATCTGAGAAATTTCATGTCAAGGCTGTCCTTTCATCAACTTTAGGAACAAATAGACCATAAAGCTCATCGTCTCAGTGGGGCTCAGATAAATCTCAGTGTTTTTCCCATGAAAATTGCTTCACACACTCAGACAATACTGCAACATAATAAAATGTAACAGCAGGATGCCACTGCTTCCTGCCTCCGCATCCAATCCATGGATTGCCCTCATTTTACATCACATCAGATCATGATAAAATAAACAAACATTTTACGAGATGTTTTTCTCTCTATATTAACTCACATGTAGAGAAGTAGATTATCTGTGTTCCATGTTTACAGGTTGAATTTTATAACCGAGTAAATCTTTCTTTCACTTAATGTCAGAATGTGCTAATAAATAAACTGACAAGAGGGAAAGACTCAAAAGACAGATGAACCTTGTTATTCATCTTATATCATGCTCACACATTCTCCTACTGATAGTTAA
Source organism: Isotoma caerulea (assembly GCA_034696405.1). Classification (NCBI taxonomy): domain Eukaryota; kingdom Metazoa; phylum Arthropoda; class Collembola; order Entomobryomorpha; family Isotomidae; genus Isotoma; species Isotoma caerulea. Next base: position 11,933 of record JAQFZZ010000338.1, read on the forward strand.
ACACAATGAATTGCTTTGGACAAGTATAATCGGTTCAGTTGTAATATTCATAGAACCAGAAACACAATCTTTCAAATTGTCTGTCATTGTCTTTAATGACAGGTGATAAGAAGGAAAGTACAAATGTCTTGAAAACAAGCTTTTTTGCCAGGTTTTTATTGCCCATCAAATAGCTAACTGTTTTTAATCTTAAATATCTTACAATTATAAATGGCTAATGTACTTATTCGTAAATACCTTTTACATCCATAGCAAACAAATAGCCTGTAAATAAAGAATGAAGTTTTATTTTTTAATTCAAAGAGATAAATCAGATGATTGGAAATCAATATACTACAAGCAAAGGAGTATAAAAAAACACGGAAGAAAAGAATACATAAACGATACTTATATTCATTCATGAGATTATTTTATGCTTTAATGCATAGAGTTAGTAGGCGTGTGTTCATAGCCCAAATAAATGACTTCACCCCCTTTGAAAGATAAAGAAAGTAAGAAAGCCTATGATAAGAATAAATGGAGAGTAGTAATGAGCCAACTGTTAGCGGAAGTATTGATAAAGCTCTCTTTTCTAATTAACAGGTAGGTCACGCGTGTAGACTGAGGAAAGGGATGGGATTAAATGGAGCGAGAGCCGTAAAAATGGTTTTGATGAGCTAGTAATAATCATTGAAAGAGTTGTAAACTCAAAGCCTCTGAAGAAACTTTTACCACGGACATAAAACGAGTTATCTGAAGCCCACACACTGTTCCCGACCTAAAAGTGACTCTTTTCTCCAGTCCGTCGCGTCCGGGTCTTTTTACACCGACGATTTGTTTAGTGCCGATTGATAGCAGCAACAGATAGATTATAGGTTTCGTTCCCTTTGAAGGAGATCGAGTCACGTAAAGTGTCTCTTATATTATATAAAAAGCACGAGGAGAGACAACTCGACTGAATTCCCTTTCTCTTTTTGAAATCCCTCATGCTCACTACAATCTTGTGATGAGGTGATTGACTCTCCTCTCAAGCACCACTTTCCAATGATTAACTTACTTTCACTATTAAACTAATATTATATTGGTTTGGTCGACTTGAGTGTGTTTCTCATAATCACCAGGATGATATCGAATGATATCGAAGGGTCTGGTTGAAAGTGCACCTGTTTGGGAATGAGCACGTTTGTCTAACTACCCCTAAGAGTATTTTAATAGAGGGAGATTGGGACGAATGAACTTTGTTTTACTACTTGATGACACTTTAGCCATTGTTTAAACGGTTGTTGTGTTCATTCACCTTGAGTTGATCAACACATACATGCATGAATGTGTGCTCATCTCTTGTCATAACATTTAGGTTTGATGAAGCGCTTCTTATTGTTGTAGTTGCACTCATCCGTAGCAAATTAAGGTTTAGATATCAACCTGCTTTGAATTGGGATGTAGCATTTATCAGCATAAAGATGGTAATTTCATTACGAAACGAGAAATATGAAAAATATTAAGTTCCTTTGTCACATCTAAAAGAGCCTTATCTCCCAATAAAAAATGCCAAATGGATTTATTTTTTAATATTTGTGGTCTGTGACGAGCAGGAGATAGTTAGTAGAGTAAATTAATATTATTATTATGACTTCTGTAAGTCTATCTAATCCCATGAAAACTCATTATAATATTCTTTTCTAGTGAAGCAATACAGCATTGTCAGGTTTCAACAGATCTTTATTCATCTGAAAATTGATCATTCAGATCACATATGCTATTCTTAAAGATGTAATCTTACAGAGTATTTTTTTATTTATTAAGAATATTTAGAGGATGAATGCACTCTCATACTTCTTTCTAAATATAAATCCTTTTCATGGGCTGGAACTCATCTCATTTGGTTATTTTATTACAAGATGCCGAATATCCTAGAGATTAGCTCATCATTTCTGCTCAAAGTTGACTGAAAGCGAGTACCTAAGTATTTTATCACAGGACTGCACTGGCTTTGCTTTATTTATATAAAAAAACTCATCGTCTTCATGTCATTCGTACACTATGGTACCTCTGCCAGCACGTAAAGCTTTGTCTTCATCATTAACACGATCAATTTAAACAAAATGTTGTTGCTTTTGGTGAAAATTATTTCATCCCATTTACTAATACTCACGGATAGAGCATTACAATTTAAAGTATATTAAAATATATAACGTATCTTTACAAAGAAAAAAATAATATTTTTGCAGAGAATATTCTTTTCACACCTTTTAAGTTCGCATTTGCCTGCTGAATGATAAAGTAGATCAGGGCTTGGCTTCGCTTCGCTTGGCAAGTGAAGGCGCATATTGCACTTATTTTGCTACACCCTCTATTCATGGATAATACATGTGCATACTTTCTCCATGTATTAAGTCTGTAAAAAAGTCAGCCGGAGGTAATATATATTAAGGAAACTGTAGAAAAAATGGGTGGTAACTTCCACTTCCATTCATGAAAAGGGTAGTGAGAAATATGAAATAGTTGAAAGATGCATGAGATGAGAATAGAATCCAGAAACGAAATGAATATTATTACTAGGATTGAATTGGAAAGTAAGAATTCAAATCCATTCTTAGTTGGCTACTACAAAAGGTATTGGAAATGGTATGACTGAACGGTGAAAAGAGATTTATTGTACTCAAGTGTCATGTATGGTGTCACCTAGACGATTCCTTATTCAATAGGATTCACTAGAGACGATACATTTCACGAATAAAGTTAGGAGACCTTTCTTCCTCTGTACATCTTATCTCTGGACTAATGTATGGTATACATTGCAACTGGGAAAAATCTGTTGGGTCTGGTCTATTATCCTATGTTAAGTATGATTTTTATAAGAAAAAATGGACGAGAGAGAAAGGTCCTTGGTGAAAGTACTTTGAGAGTGGGATGTCTGGACTTTACACTTTGCTCTTATTGATTCTACGTCAATCTTAATGTGTGTTCTGGACATTGCACATTGATGCGATACGAATGACCTTCTTTTATATTCATTAATTTTTTATTGGGGAAGAATTTTAGAGATGCTTTGTATCGGTGCCATTGGTGGCTGACAAGAGTCCGAAGAAGCATGAAATATACCGTTAAATGTTTTGAAACTTTCCATGTATATTTAAAAACTTTGTCACAAAAATGTAATTGAACCTTATGAGTTTGTTTTGATCTTTAAAAACTGAAGTTCATTAGTAGTCAAGCCTTAAAAACGACCTTTAAAAGTTATTCCATTCATAAAAAAATGTCGCCTTCTTTTCCATTGAAATAGGAGAAACAATATGAGGATAAACCTACGCTTACGCTCAATTTTACAATTACCTGTGTAATTTCTGCCTTTTCTCGATCATAATACATAATATTAAGATGAATTCATTGTTGAGGTTCTTATTGAAGGAGAATGTTGTAGCTCAGGGATACGTTGAGCTCTTTGGAAAACACATTAGTGTCATGTCAAGGAGAAATCTTTTTATTCAATCTACCCACTTTTGTAATGGAATATTTCTTTGAAAATATCTAACTAGCTTTTCATACTCTAGATGCTAGAATGTCTTGATAATCTAATGATGAGAATAATAACTCAATGATGGTAGATTGCAGAGGACACCTCAATTCAGTGTAGAAAAACAATGGGGAAAACATGCAGCGTAACAAAGGTTGTTTGCTGTCTTGACTTTCATCAGTGAATGTAGACAATACACTAACTTAAGTAAATGCCAGTTGGATGAATTGACTTTGAACTCTGTTATTGTTATTGTTATTATTCTATTATTTCATCCAGTAGCAAAAGAGAAAGTTTTTCTTTTATGAGAAAAAAAGAAGATGAAACTTTCAAGAAGGAAGAGAAAGATCTTCCAAGGAAAATAATCTAACCTAGCTAAAAACGTCTTGAGACTTGGAGAAAACAATGAAGAAACAATATTTGGAAGTACTTATTGTAAGTACGGAGTAATAGTGAAAGACTCTTCGATTCCTTCATCCGTAATACATTTATTCATACTCTAGTGCTTAGTTACTTTTATTACCATATTTTAAGAAATAATAGCCCCTTTGAAAGTGTTTACTTATAGAAACCTGATAATAATATGAATATAATAATTACAGAAATCCTGAGTTACTTATGATCTAGTAGAAATAGGTTCGCTTGGAGAATATTAAAACGATCATCTAAAGTTCCTTAACTAAATGAGTGGGGGTAAATGACCATAAATATGGTATAAATGTATATCTGCCCTTTCATCTCTTAGACTGACTCAACGAGAATAATAAGAAAGCATGCATTTTTTGTCTCCGTGCTTTGTACAAGACTAACTAAGAGTATACATATGAGTATTTACAACTAGTTGTACACCATTTGTGAAAGTTAAGAGGCTTCTTCAGAACTGAACAAGAATTTGGGGAAAAGAAGAAGAAAAGTAGTGATGGACGTTGCACTAGAAGTCCATTGGAGAGATGAAGATAACGAGAGAAACAACATTGTATGTCAGTGTCAACTCAATCCTATGTTTTTCTCACATTATGAAATCCAATAGATGCATTATTTCTTCTCTTTCTTCTTCCTTTCTCTTTACTTTATACATATACTTTCATCTCAGTTGATTCAATGTACATCCATGTATGACTACACGAGTAAGTCTTAGTAGTACTTGTCTATTAGAATGTTCATATAGTAAATTATATTCTTTATCTGTTTCATATGTTCCTTGAAAAGATAAGGATGCACTTACTCATCTCGTAAGAAACCAAACGAGATGATTTCTTTAGAGATGTTGTGGTGGCTGGCAGCAGTAATACAAGTGGCCTACACGGTGTGGTTCCAATCTAAATTCGTCTTTATGATGATAGTATATACACTTAGATACTGGTATGGTACAAATGACATGCACATTTTCCTTAATACTGCCTATTACACAGTAATCTGTATAAGAAGACCTTTTCACTTTGTTCACTCGTGTGCCATAGCATTGCCAAAACGACCCAAATCCTCTCTCATGTCACTCTAGATTTTATTATCTGAACACGTTGTCCTCTTATGACAAACATGATCTTGTTCCACTACTTAAAAACGCATCTACCAAATCTAGCCGTGTAGCAAAATGACACGACAGAATGAGAAAAAAGAATGGAAGGTGAACTTAATCATAATAGAGAGAGAGAGTATAGTCTGATTTTCAACTAGATCTGTATTTCATTACATAAATATTGCATTAGAGGTCAGGGAACAAATAAGAAGAATAGGAGATGGGTAATCCATTCTTTCACTCTTTCGCTTATCGCTATCCCTATTGCTATAAGACTTGCTCGACACTTCAGAAATCAAAATTTTATTTAATTGCATGTTCTATTTATTCTGAAATTCATTTGAGCTGATTACAACCTAAATTATAGTATAAATTAAGTAGGAAAATGCTTTCTGTAAGAGGCTTCTCTACTCACTGAATTATAAATGATGAAAGGGTTGAGATTTTAGAATTTCATTTCATTACTGCAGTTTACATAAAATGATCTAAAATAATTTTTGACTTCTTTCTACACTGAATAATTATGAGTCTAGGATGTGCAAAGTGGGATTCCACCTTCAGAAAATATTTTGAGCAAAATGTAAGCATGCATATCGAAGTTAGGACAGAATGAAAAGAACCTCACACAGCATTTCCAGCAAAAAGAAACGACACGGAGAGAAGTTAGACGTTTTTCTACTATAACTTACTACGATTAGATAAACATCACGTGAAGGAAAGTCAACAAACATTGCAAAAGATAAGACGAACCAGATATTTTTTTCTAACTAATGAAGCTCATCATGAACAAAATATTAGGTATCTAATGTCCTATACTATCTAGTGCAATGGTATCTAAGCTTATACCTTTTCATCCGTTTGACAAAAAATGTAGAAAAACATTTTTTTCAAACGAGGTAGTGGAATTTCATGCTTGAACAATCAAGACGGATGAAAGCAACTGATGATGAAGAAGGTAAGTGCAGGTAATTTAATATTGGAAGTTAGCAATCAGTCATTAAATATTTTGACCTGTGGTGTTGCTTCCTACGTTGAAAACACACTTGCCCTCAGTTCCAAAGATAAAAGAATAAAATAGCTAGGCCCAGGTGGCAAACATTTGATTAAAAGGTTTGGAGAGTTTACTTCCAAAATGTATATATGTTTCAGGCTGTATTGATAATCAATCTATAGTCAATACTTCCTAGGCCGTATTGATAATTTTTCTCGAATTTCATAAAAACCTCGATTGCTTCTTTATACTTCAAGATACAAAAAAATGGTATAGTATTTTGAAAAACTGACAAAATTTTACACCGGACATGACTGTTTCATTATATTTTAATGTGACCTGCGACTTGTTATTTTAAAGAAATCACGTTTCCCAGTTTTATCGGTATTGCAAAAAGTGCAACATTTTTTAATTAAAAGAGTCTAAATTAAAATTTTGTCAGCTTCCCGAATTGTGATACAATTTTTTTGTATCTTGAAATATAAAGAAGCAATCGAGGTTTTTATGAAATTCGAGAAAAATTATCAATACGGCCTAGGAAGTATTGACTATAGACTGATTATCAATACAGCCTGCAACATACACAAAGCATTTGTTGAAACTGAAAAAGAAACTTGTATTTTTGCAGATGTGTTGCTGCTTTGGTTTGAGCACAATCCTTATCCTTTGATTTAATATCGGGGTGTGAACATTTTCTAGATTCCCAGTCGCAAAATTTAAGCCTCACATTAAATATTCGGTTGACACGTAAAAATTCCCGAATGCCAACATTACAAGCCTATTTCGGTTAACTTCAAGGGAGAAATGTGTAGTAAAGTAAAGCTAAGCTATAAAAGGTTGTGTAGACAAGGAGGAGATGGAAGTTAACGTTGAGCCATCATCAATAGTTTCAACCCTCGTAATTTTCAAGTAACATCTGCCTATCTATTTATAAGATGTTAAATTACATCCACCCACTTCACTTTAAGATACTACATACCTAAATACCTATCAGCATAATATTACCATTACGGTTTTTTAGGTAAAAGGTACGTTTTCATGCACTTTACATTTCCTATAAAGGAAACTTAACTTGAACGTAAACAAAGAGTAAAATGAATGCATCTTACTTTACCTTATCATGAAGATGGGAGAAATATTAAGATACCTAGGTAGGTAGGATAAGCCTGGGAGTCTAGACATCCGGAAGATGAAAGTCAGAGAGAAAAGTATACTTTCACCACCTTGGAATTTTACGAGTCTCTTGACCTTTCCTCCCTTAGCCCAAACTATGTCAGGAAACTGTAGGAATAAAAATACTTTTTCGTGGTTGTTAAATAAAGCGAAGGAATGCTCAGTAAAAGTTAGGCACAGTACTAGGAATAGGAAAAGTGAAGGCACAATTGCATAAGCAAAAGCAACTCTCTTGAGTCTCAGCTTGAGAGTACTGGATACTACAACTTCGAGAGTGTGCACACACACACACACAGGTAATTTAATTGAAATTGAAATTGTCTGATGTGGTGGTATGTGGTTAGACTGTAATAGGACTTGTTTGTACTTGGGAAACTCCTGGGGAGATTTTGATGAATGTAGTACGATATGGAGTGAAGCCTTTGTTTCAATCTCAACTCATCCATTTTCCTGATTACTTGGTATCAGATCAGAAGGACATTTTCTATTTGATTTTGAGATTAATCTCTTAATGATGATAATATGCATTTAGTCATTGAGATATTCGTGTGTTTTAAAAACAAAGAGAAGCATTTTCAAAACCTAATTTTTAGTTTGTACTTCTCGAATTACAATTTTCTGTATGGTGTGTCTGAGGTTTAACTTTATAATGACTTTTCCTTCACGTTACATTTTTAGTTCCATCGTAACTTTCTTTTTACTATAAAAAATTTTAAGTAGGTCTCTGGTACCAAAAAATTCCACCAAAATCAGAAAAGTTCTTGCTATATAAAATCTCTGTCATAGGACGTATAGGCACAGCTTCCGAAAAGGACCTAGCATAGAAATACTAGGACCTAATATTAAAGCATCTGTTGTAAACATGTTTTATACACACCATATGTAATCGATAATGAAGTTTTTGACAGCATTGACAGCTGCTCGAAAATTTTCCACGATTCCACGAATACAAAAGAAAACATAACACTATGGTATTAATGACTTAATGACTGTGGTTACAAACAATTATTGTAACAATCTATAGTCTCTACCAAATTGCGTTAAACAATTATGCATTAAATTAACTATTAATAAAAAAATGATAAGTACATAGACCACTGATCACATACGCCTATAATCAATAAAGCTTTCTTAGCTAATGCTAAGGATCAGATTCGAAGATATCATCTCCTCGCCTACTAACTTACATAAACAAACACCCTTGTTGACACAGTTTAATGGCAATGCTAAGACATTTTCACCGTAGACAATACTATTTATTTGCTGACAGTGCAATAGATGAATGATAAGATGAAAATATGTCTTTCACACAGGTAAAGAGGTGGAAAAAGGCCACACCTAGCTTGAAATCAGGGTATCCTACCCCGGGTTTTTTGGGTATGGGTTTTATTGGGGTTTTTTGGGTTTTTTGGGTACCTTTTAGGCTGGGGTTTTTTGGGTTTTTAGGGTATTTAGGGTTTTTTGGGTTTTTTACAATATTTAATGCAATAGAACAACAG
>JAQFZZ010000339.1:0-20598 GCA_034696405.1 Isotoma caerulea
CGTACAAACGATACTAAACTATAAAGGAGAAAACTCCATACTACTAACTAGGGAGAACGTTTTCCGTCTCCTCAAACAATTCAATCATGTTCTAACAAGATAGGAAAATGCTAACTAACTCTATTCTAACAAAGAAGGCTTCTCCTATTTGTTAAAATTAACTAAAAATCATAGAAATAATCTACACAGAGGGAGAGGTTAAAATAATGGGGCAAAACTATACTACTGATCCCAACAAACACAAAGGCATAATTTACTCGTACATGCTTAAAGGAAGTTTTTGATAAGAGATTTAAAACGGATAAGCAATAAAAATGGGATGTGATATGTGATTGTCTTGTAGTAATTTCCAAGTTACATAGCATTTACAATTTACATGGATTATGTTTGACGAGTCAGGGCAGGGGTTCCTTGCATAAAGTGGTAATGATCCTTCTTGTAAATATGAAGAAAACGGGCTATTATCGTGAATCATCAAGACCTCACAGACAGCTGGGTTTGTAAATGCTTTGGTAATGATGCAATAAACACCTTCATAAAGTTCATACTTGTCCGCTAATGTTAATGATGAGGCTGTGTGTCAGATAATTTAATAGCTAAGAATACGAGATGTGTGCTTGGAGAAAATAATTGATGTTGGAGATGAAAGGTGAAAAATGAAATAAGATTCTTGTAGATCATTGTAATGTCCAGCCAGTCTACTATGTTAAGTGCAACTTCTTGAGTTCACTTTTAAAAAGTTTTTAAACTTTTAAAAACATGTCTTAAATTCTAATCGTCTTACACGGTTTTTTATTTAACGAAGACATTTTTACATCATCCAGTAAATAAAATGATACTAAAATGCTTGCGATCGACTTGATAATGATATTAATTTTAATCGACGCCATAATTTTGCCCAGAATTCATACAATAATTTTTGTTTTTATAAAATTATAGCAGAAATGATTTTTCATCACAAAAGGTACCCTATACAAAGATAGTTTTATAATGTATGTTTTTAATAAAAGTTGTCGTCGTATAATCGCGGTCGTCTTATAGATTCATTTTTTGAGAACGTCTTTACTTCTTTCCGAATGGTAACTTGAAAAGGGTGTAACTTGGGGTAGCACAATAAACACAAATGCTGGTATCTTTCTTAACGGCTGGCACTGGTGGGTGGATTTTTGTCAGAGAAGGAAATTTTGGAAGGCTTGAAAAAGAAGCCAGAGGGTTTGGCAAAGAAGGCATTTGTGGCAGAGTTGGTAAGGATGGAAGGGACCCGAGAGGATTTGTCAACGAAGGCATGGAAGGAAGAGATGGCATAGATGGAAGTGACCCGAGAGGGTTTGTCAACGAAGGCATTTGTGGAAGAGTTGGCAAGGATGGAAGGGACCCGAGAGGATTTGTCAAGGAAGGCATTTGTGGCAGAGTTGGTACGGATGGCATGGATGGAAGTGACCCGAGTGGGTTTGACAACGAAGGCATGGAAGGAAGAGATGGCATGGATGGAAGTGACCCGAGTGGGTTTGACAACGAAGGCATGGAAGGAAGAGATGGCATGGAAGGGAAGATGGAAGGCTTTGCCGTTGTGGCGGATGGCAATTTAAGTGAATCCTTAACTTGCTCCATGACCTGATCGTTAACTTTTTTCATCATTTCGTTGATAGCTTTCATTGCTTCGGTACCAGACTGAGCAGCTTCATTAATTGCCATAGCTGTTTTAATCATGTCAGTTGCTGGAGGTAAGAACGCTGCAAGCGGTGAATTATACCATGAATACACAGTTTGAGCGAGTTGCAATGCGCCAAGTGGTCCAGTTGGAATAGTTGGTAGACTTGGGAAAGTCTGCAATTAAAACAATATATTATATGATTTTTCTGAATTTTAAATGCATTTGATTGTTTAAACTAGTCCAATTAAAACTTACTGCAGCAGTAGCTGATGCTACCAAAAATGAGAATAGGAAAACATTCATTTTGGTGTTTTTGCGGTTTTAACTGAAATTCGTATCAGATTCGAATAACTCGAGAGTTCTTCCAGAATGAATTATATTGAATAATGTTCTAGCTTTATATATACTGAAAATGTTGGCAAATTCACTACAAAATGTAATTTCCATTGGAAAAAAATTAAATAATTTTAAATTATAATTCCAGATAAAGTGACAATGGGTCAGATGGCTTGGAAAAATGTTGATTCAGTTCATTCATCTATTCCATTCACTACTAAAGATAAATGGTATAAACGATTACGAAATATGAAACAATCATATTATGAGTCAAATTTCGCTAGTTCTCTATAAAATATTTTAGATCGATCGTTTCACATTATGATCAATAACTATTTTAATAATAAATCTCTTTAGTCCTATCCTTCAATGCATTTAAAATATCCCTTGAATGTGCCATAACACGAAGCCGAAATTGCGGAAAGAATTGCTATTAAGTTGCAATCTTTTGTACCAAAACTTTAAACATCCAATAATAACGTAATTTAATATTAAAATAATCTAACATCACATATTGAAATTGACATTCAAATTCAAATCTGCTGTGTTATGATATGACATTCTCCAGAAGCAACTGAATTTTAATTATTGAATACAAGAGATCATAACAGAACTCTTTTCTTTCTGAAGTAGGCGTTTTTCATGCAATTTTAGCAGAGATTAACCAATCAGTTGAATTTTTTACACAATCTACAGTATAAATTACTCATTTATTTCAAATGTAATGTAAAGACAAAAATCCTACGATGCGAGGTGTATGATTACATATAACAAAGTCTTGCGAAACGTTTTTTCACCGTAAATACATTATATCATCGAATGTTACAATTTCAAAATTTATCAAATTAAAATATGAAATAGCTATAAGAATGCAACATAGTACATAGCATGGGGAAAATAATTGATGTTTTAGATGAGAGGTGAAAATAAATTAAGATAAAATACAAGGTAGATCATTATATCCAGATTCCAGAGTGTAAACTTTACTCTGACTTCAATGGTTTTTGAGATGCGATTAAAGAAATAATAGAAAGAACAAAAGAATTATAATCGAGAGCTTATGCAGAAACATAGTCATTAATTTTTTAATACGATTCAATTTCTCATACAAGTTTATACAGAAATGTTTTCGTCATAATCCAAAAGGGATTAAAGAGGAGAAAAACGAACGGTAGATGAGGATCTTAATCTTAACCGAATAAAGACAAGGATGGGAATTTAATTGCTGAGAATGTGGCCGTTGGGGTAGGACATGGGCTTGGGTAGCAAACGTCGGGACTGATATTACCGATATTAAAAGTATTAGTAATCTTCTTTGGTTGAACGGATGGACTTGAGAACAATGACATTTGTGGTAGGCTGGGTACGGATGGCATGGATGGAAGGGACCCGATGAGAGGATTTGACAAGGAAGGCATTGCTGGAAGAGATGGCATGGAAGGGAAGATGGAAGGCTTTGCCGTTGTAACGGAAGGCAATTTAAGAGAATCCTTAACTTGCTCCATAACGTTATCCCCGACTTTTTTCATCATTTCGTTAATAGCTTTCACTGCTTCAGTTCCAGAATTAGAAGCTTCGTTAACTGCCATAGCTGCTTTGATCATGTCACCCACTGGAGGCAAGACTGCGGCAAGTGGTGAGTTGTAAAATGAATACACAGCTTGGGCAACTTGGAATGTGCTTAGTGGTCCAGTTGGAATACTAGGCAGGATCTGCAATTCAAACAATATTTTATTTTTGTCCATTCGAAACGCATTTGATTTCGCAATCAATCTACTAATTAATTAAGACTTACGCCAGCAGTAGCTGATGTTAATAACAATGTAATTAAGAGAAATTTCATATTGATTGTTTAGCCTGGAAGAGATGTCGGTATCTGATTCGAATTGCACGGGTGCCTTCAGACTTCAGAGAGTGAATTATATTAAATGCTTTACCACCTTATATACTTTACATTTTTGGATAATTCATTGCACCATTTAATTCCCATTACAAAAAAATTGCATAATTGTAAATTATTTTATCTGATCAACGATATGATGACAATAGTTCAGATGGTTTGCAAAATGTGGATTCTTAGTTAGGATTTTAAATAAACCAATCATACCATAATTCGAAAATAACTCAATATTATATATTGACATTGACATTAAAATTTAAATCTGCTCTGTTTTGAGTTAAAAAACCACACAAATCTAGTACAGTTTGTCATATATAACTTATGACAAACTGTACCAGATTTGTGTGGTTTTCTTTAACAAATAATTGAATTGTTTGTATTGTAACTACTGAATTCAGCAGAACTTCTTTTTTTGTTTTTAATGTAGGCGTTTTCAGACATTTTAGTAAATCAGAGATTTTCTTTTCACAAATTCTACGGTTGACGGTCTAGGTTATTTTTTAATTTATTTATATCAAATGCAAGGATAAGAAAAAAAGTCGGACGATCCGATGTGCATGATACCATGTGGCAAAATCGTGCAAAGACATTCTTTTACGGTTTAAAATATGGCAAAGAACATTACTATATAGAAAATCTACATCTAAAAGGTTTGGCAATGATACGATAAAGATAAACACTTTAAAAGTTTGCAATTGTCTGCTGATGTTAATGATGAAGTAATGTCAGGAAATTTAAAAGCTTAGAATACATGTGAGCATGGAGGAAATAATTGATGTCTTAGATGAAAGGTGAAAATAAATTAAGGTAGGTACGAGTAAATCCAGACTGTAATTTCATCGGTTTTTGAGATGAAATTAAAGAAATAATAGAATGCACAAAGAACAAAAGAATTATATATAGTTCGAGCTAAGCTAAAGTTTATGCAGAAACTAAAGTCATTTTTTCTCTTACAAGCTTATAAAATTAATACTGTTAGTCATAATTTGAAAGAGAATTAAAATATGAAAAACGAACAGTACGTTTTAAAGACGGATGGAATATAGCTTTTTAGACGGGTAGGTTAGCATATTAACCAAATAAGGAGAATGAATGAAGTTTTATTCCGGAGAATGTGGCAGTTTGGGAACACATGGGCTTGGGTAGCAAATGTCAGTATTGACAGTAATCTTTTTTGGTTCAATGGATGGATTTCTATTTGATGGATTTGGGAACGATGGCATGGATGAAAATTTTACTTCAGAAGGCAATGATGGCAGACTTAAAAGGGACGCGAGTGGGTTTTGCAACAAAGTCTTCACTGACATATTAGGTAGTGATGGTAGGACGTGCAATTAAAACAATGTTTTATTAACTATGGGATTTTTTAAATTTAAATTAAATACACTCCATTATGTAGAATAAAATCATATAAGACTTGCTGCAGCGGTAGCTGATGCTACTAAAAATAATATTTAAAAAACCTTCATCTTGATTTTTTGAGATCAGAAAACATGTTTCTATCTGATTCAAATCTGCAAATCTTCCAGAGTGAAATATATTAAACTCACTTATTGTGTCTAATTTATTACAAAAATTTCCATCACAAGAAAATATAACAAGCATAAATTATAATTTATAATCAATAATATTTCGGCAATAGGTCACAGGTAAATCAAAAAATGTTAATTCAGTCCTATCAGCTATTCTATTTTTAATCGAACAATATATTACGAATATGAAACATAGTCATACTTAAGATGAGTAAAACGATACTTGCTGTACACAAATTATCATTTTGACATAAAACAAAACGATACTTGCTTTAAATAAAATATTTTAAATCAATCATTATCATTAAAATATTAATTCTCATTTGTGACCTTTGGAACCGGCATTAATTACCTTTTGGTGCATTATTAGATAGATAAATAAATAAAAGCATAATTTTGAAATTTAACACCATATAGCTAGTGACATAAGTGACATTGACTTTCAAATTTAACTCTGCTTGCATGACTACTAGACTAGACTCTTCTAGATTTTTTTGGTTTTCTTTGATAAGTAACCACTATTTAATTGAACTGTAACTAACCATCGAATACAACAGAGTTTTTCTTTTTGTAGTAGGCGTTGTCGTGCAATTTAGCAAAGATTTACAAATCAGGAATTCTCTTTCCCCCAAATTTTACGGCATAAATTCCTCGATTTTTATTTATTCCTATCAATCGCAATAACATAAAAAGTCAGACGATGCCATATGGCAAAATCGTGCAAGACCATCCTTCACGGTAAATACAAAATGACAAAGAACCTACATATTCGGATTCACCATTATAAAACACTCAGCAATAAAACCCATTGCAGGAGTTAACCCAATCAAACTATAAAGAATTATCGTGAGATAAAGAAATAAAATAAATTCTTTCTTAAATGCTCCAAGCAAGGTAAAGCTGATCTGTACTTCTAATATACAATAGGTACATGAAAAGACGCTTTTGAATTCTTTTCATATAAATTAGCTTATAGCAGTTTCAGCGTTTAGGGCGGAACTATCAATAATTTAGTTCCATGTATAAATTATAACTTTTTAAAGTTTTAAACAAAAACGGAATTACCTGCCTACCTACATGATTTTGTCACAAAATGATAATCAACCCTCTACACACAACCGACTTGAATGATCTAGACGGTTAACTTTATATTTTATGTAAAAATGTAATGTGATTTACCTACACGGCGAATTCATATTTAAAATTTATAGTTAACATACGCCTTCATGGAAAAGCCATAATATAGTTATAAAATCAGATCAGATCATAAAAGTTAAGAAAGTAAGTATTAAATCCTTATGAAATTACACCCTAATGTATAATCTGATGATCAAAAGTACATCCTTGATCTTAGCAGTAGTGTATATGCTTACGTTTTTAACTCACGTGTTGTTCTGGGAGTTTAAAAATTCTAAATGCTTAAATTGCTGAAGGGAATCTGTCATCAGAGGATTAACGACCATCCTGGAGGGTTTTAGATAGATCTACTATTCTATTTTGATAATTTTAAGAGATGAATGCTTTTTATCAAGATTTTAGACTTGAACATCACATAAAGTCTTTCTCCTTTGTTACATTTTATATGATGATGATGATGATGGTAATTAGAATTGTAGGTAGTTGAATTACCTTTACCTAGCGTTTTAGATGGGTAGCTAGGTTAATAAGACTAGACAGGTGATATGGTTCGTCTTCAATCTAGATCTGGAAATGTGCTGTGATTCCTTTTCCATTTGATATTTCTTAAGTTGCATGTTCACGATATCATGACTCGACGTGTACAAAGGAAGGAAGGATGTGGATTTTAAACTTTTAAACTTGTAAAAACGTAAGTTGAGTCAGTTAGAATTTAAGAAGTAATAAGGCGTGTAGTATCATTTCATATGGTATCGTATCACCGTCTTTCTTTTTTTTCTCTTTTATCTTTTATAAAGTCTTGTATGGCACGTACCTATTCAAACCACCACTACCTAGAATCAAACCACCACCACCAGACCAGACCACTGCTTTCTTCTCATTGTTAGATCCAAATCTATTGTTTCGTCAAGTCTACTTCTCAGAGAGTTAATTGGTCTTCTTGATTTTTTTACCCTGTTTGTACCCTAATGTCCATGTCCGTTGGCTTGGCGTTAAGCTTCGCTGGACTTTCTTAAATCTGGAAGGCTTTTAATCAGGGTTTCAGGCTCAGAGGTCGCACTTATTTTTATAATTTGTACGTACTTGAAATAAAAATCTAGTTAAGCTCATGTTCCAACTTCCAACGGCCATTCTTAAGTCTAAATACTCTTTTTGCTTGCAATGCAAATTATAATGAACTCATTTTTGAAATTTTAAGCTAGATGATTGCACAAGGAGATTATCATATTTTTTCTCTCTAAAATACAAAGCTTCTTTTTAGTTGGCAGTTAATTTGCAACAGTTGACGTTAACTTTCTGCAAAGTTTGCATGATCTACCCCGCCTTGGAAAAATGTGTCACCGATATTTCTTTGATTAAAATTTATATGATTTTAATGACGGTGAATGTCTTTTATCTTCTGTATTCTTCAGTGTAAATGTAAAAATCCCATTCATTGTTTTGTGTCTTGAGCTTGTCTAGTGCAGTGGGCTCAACTCAACGGACACGCTTTTCTTGTCTTATCTCTTTGTCTCAAGCAGTAGGATGAATTTAGAGTTAAATCCAGAATTAATCCAAGCAAATACATCCCTTTTCTACATTAATGAGCCTTCTTTATCAGGTTTTTGTACTCTCTGGAGTAATATAAATTTCAAACGGAATAAGGCACCACGCACCAGCGAGCAGGTTGAGGAGGGTTTTAAAACCACATTAGAAAAAGCACCTGGGCATTTATTACAATTATACCTCTCTGGTATTATATCTTTGTTCAACCTAGCTCGAGTTTTCTGGTCATTTACGACTTTTTATATCGGACTTTGCTATCTGTCTTAAGGGCTTTTCATGCTGTTTCTCTGCCCATTAGATCAGCTACAAAAGTAAGTAGAGATACAAAATTCATCCATAATAATAATCCATCCATCCCTCTTCTGATTTCAAATTCGAAGACTGCACAGTCAACAGTGATAATCTTGTAATATAAAAGGCATTGCGTTGCATGAATAAAAGTTATAAATTTTTTATTATTTAGTGTGTATAATACAAAATCGTCAAGCCCTAAGGATACCAGCCTACACTTTACTGCACGCTTAAACTTAAAAAGTTTAAAACCTACAGCCTGGAAGATTAGTCAGACACTTTATTTTATAAAGTATAATAATAATATAAAGAACAAAATTACAAGTCTTTAATCCCTAAAGTTTTTTTTTACCTCATTTCCACAACAAACGGATGGACAAACGATGAAAAGAGAAAAAAGTACAAAAGAACCTTTACGACGTTCGTTCGTTGTACCTTACTACTACTTTGAAAATTTTGTTTCATCATCATTGCTTAGCTTATATTATGTCCTTTCAAGTTTCAATTCGTCCAGTGTTTTAAGTTTTAAAGCTATTTAGCTAACCCCTCTGTCTTCACTTTATAAAAATCTAAAGCCCCCTTTTAAGTCAAAGGGCTATGGAGGTGCTTACTTGTGAGTTAGAGAATTTACTATAATCAACCACAGACTTTTTTATTTTAAAAGCCAACAGAGATAAGATTTGTATTCCATTATAGTTTTTACTAGCTTCTTATAGTTTTAAAGCCAGAACAGTCAAAAAAGGGCACGTGGAAATCCTGTCTTTAAGCACACGACACCTGAATCCGGCACAAACTCATACCTGTAATTCTGGTAATACCTCTAGTAAAAGGATTACCACTTAATACACAACAACTACTACTACTGCATTGGTTTATCCTATTTTACCAAAAAGAAAGGAAAAGCCGACAATAAATATATCTCATAATAATAGTCTTTATATAGGTATTAAGAAACTAAGAAGTTCCTTTCACCTTGCCTAATAAAGTTTTGGATTAAAAAACTTTACGCATTCATTCAGTTTCGCTCATTCATTCAGTTCAGTGTGGACTGAACTTTTGAGGTCGTCGAGTTGTGACATCGTTACAAATCTGAAATTTTAGTGAGAATGTTCTAAAAAGAAAATGTTTCTCACTTAATAAACGCTTTTCCTTTGATAAAGTGTAAAGTAAACCGGTTGGGAAAAGAGAGAATTGTAGATTTGGATTTTGGGGCAAGTTACGATTAAGATTGCTTTGATAAGTGTTAAATATCCTTATAATTTTTTAGGTGTAATGTAATTTGAGTTTTGAATTAACCTAAAGAGTCTTATCAGTATTTAATCCTTTAAATCTCAAAAAGTGTCAAGCCATAGCATAACTGATCACAAATTCTGTGAGGTGGACACTAATCTTCTCTCTTGTTGTTTGTACACATGCAAAGCAAAAGTAATATTGAAGATTCAACACAAAATAAAATTACTTATCTCTATCCTAGCTTATTCGAAATCATCCATAAGTCACACAAAATCAACTATTATATTTCGCCTGTCGTCCATGTCCTTTGTCATAATTGTCAAAAAGCCAAAGCCAGCAAATATTGAAGATGACATCGCATCTAGAGGTTTTAGTTTAACTGAATGTAACTCAAGTATGCATTTTATACGAAATAAAACCTAATAAGAAATAAAAGTCTAAAAGGATAAAAAGCCGACAAGACAGAGTGAGTGAAGTTTGAAGAAGAAGTGAATTAAAAAGTTGTCAACTGTGAAAAACAAGACTTACAATATTAAATTTTTTGTTCAAACAACATAATACATAACACTTCGCACACTTCACTACCTCCTTTCTCTCTAATAAGTACAAAGCTAAGCTAAGCAAGGTGTCTTAACACTTTACTTGCTTTTTACACGGCATGTAATCTTGGAAGAAGCTACAAGTAAAATATTCATAAACACTTTTCATCCAAACTTAAAGCAAATCAGAGCTCTGTATTCTTTATCCTTGGTGTTCTTATTAGTTCCAATAAAGCTAAGCAAAGTTGACATTAAAAATTAAATTTAAAGTCCTTCTGAACTCTTAAATATAAAACCGTTTAAAGTGCTCACACAGTGTGAATTTACCTTTTGATAGTAAATAACTGATTATTGCTAATTGTATTTTGATTGCTGAAGCATTACTGCTGAAAAGATCGTCATCTTTTAAAATAAAAAGCAAAAAAGGCTAAAAATTGTCGTGGGTCTGAGCATACACAGTTATCCAAATTTTTACAAAGTAATTTTTACTTTAAAAGCTGTTTACTCTATAATAGATTTTTGTATGATTTTCTAGCGTAATAAAAAGATGCTCTTAAAATATATTAGCATTTTACATCAGTTTTCTTTCGTGCAAACAATATCTCATAGTAAAACAGCATGTTTGCCTTTTACCAAGTTTTATTTGACATTTTTATTCAATTTTTATTACATGTGCTCTCATTGTGCGATTTTAATAGTGTTCTTCCTTTTTGACTGAGAAGGACTCCTCCATGCCAAACAATAAAGTGCTCTCGACCACTTCTTTATTATAATAAAGTTGACTTGTTGTCTTTTACCAATAATAAAAGTTGTACTTAGCAAATAAAAGCAGAATAATATATGTACGTATGTATTTAAACCACAATGATCAAGTTTGCCAAGTGAAATAATTTCATTCCAACTTCCATCCTTTATAGTCAAAGTTGGCCATTCTAAAAATTCAATATGTGCAGCAATACAAAACAGCTTTTATTTTATTTTAATGTTTCCTTCAACAACATAACCCAACACATCACATCGACATCACCTTCGACTTCTTCCATCGTCTTCTTCACTTGTTCGTATCATCTTTAACTTATTTTTTTAAACTACATTATTATATTATTACCTTACTTACGTGTATAATAAACTTGCACTCGTTAGAGTTACCCTCTGCCTTTTTATAGTCAAGGTGCTTCGATTTGACTCACCTGTATAGAACATATGCCTAAAGTAAAGTATGAATAGAATTACAATTATTCCCACAACATGTGAAAATAGTCATCTATCTTCTTATATCATGTATGTAATAACACGCCATTGTAAAAGGTAAACTAGACCAGACCAGTCAGTCAGTTTAGTACCACAATCAACAATAAAATCAGCAATGACCAAGCATTTGAAATCCGAATGGATGGACATGGTTTGTAATAATGGACAGGTTGTCTAGCTTTTGGCTGAGCTAGTTATACAGAATTTCTTACGAATTTGACTCACACTATTGGAGAAATACTTATAGCTTAGCTGGTATGGTGTGGGTACTGTTTAAAGTTTGAAGGGATTGGCAATAATGAAATAACAATATCCATAACCATAAGATAATAAGTTAATCTCATAATAATAACCAGAACTTAAATTACAAGTTAAAACCACCCTCCCGAGGACAAATAAGATTAAAACTTGAAAGACACTTTTTATAAGGCAAATATTTACTTGCCGTATTAAATATTAAATAATAATATATGTAATATAATACTTACTGTAAATGTAAATGTAAACTTATCTTGGGCAAGGATCTTTTTTTAACAAAACTTGAAATATGAAATACTACCTATGCGATGAACATTGAAAATTGAAATTGAATGGTAGTAGCCAATGCAAATAATATTATTATTATTGTAAACTAAACTATGATTTTTGTTATAAGTGACTACTAATAAACCACACGCTCTGGTCTGGTCTCTGTCGTTAGTTCAGTCTTGTTATTATTACTTACTTATTCTTGCAATTTTTTTTGCAAAGTACTCTCAAAGGCAAACCTTTGTTTGAGATTTTTGGCAATTCTTCACGGTTCGTGAAGATTTTTGCCAAATGGATCCCATGCAATGTTAAGTCTTGTCAGCCAAGCCAAATCCAAATCTAAAACTCTTTTATCCAACCCTAAGTGTTTTCTTAAGTTTTGTATTTCATTTCGTATGTATCGCATGTGTTATAAGTGAAAAAAGTAAGCCCTTTAACTATATCCATCAACTCAACAACATCATCATCATCATCATCCCTAACCATTTCTTGTAATCTTTTATTTCATCTTACCTCATTTACTTCATTCCTCCTCTGGTTGCTCTTGAGAGAGCATTGCATTACATTGCATTGTTTTTTCACCTCAACCCCAACTGCTACCACCAGACTTGTTGGGATTTTCAGAAGAATTCTTAGTTTTAGTTTTAACACCTCTTAAGCTAAGCTACATCTTAAAACCTAAGCTGACCAGAGGTAGAAGTTTTGTGGAGGAAAGGATTTTTTTTTGGAAAAAAGCTTGATTTTGAGACTATTGTGAAATTTTTTATTTTGAAACGTGTTGCATTGTGTTATCATTTGAGGATTTCATATATATAAAAAACGTAAAATACCTAAATAAGAACATAAGTCACTTTTACTTTATATAAATGACACTATAATGAGTCTCACTGACTGGGAGATGGATGTTTATCGTAGTTTTTACTTGTGATTATCCATTATTATCATCATAATAATCATTACTATCGTCCATCATCCTTGTGGGTTATTGTTACAATTCGTATAATAAAAACGACATACTTTTGATAAGGATTATATTTGCTATAAAGCTAACTAAGAGACTTAAAAGTGAAGTGGGTGACTCGGTTGGATTTTTTGGAATATTTTGATGACTTGATTGTTACTTTCTTTCGTAGTAAAAGAGAGAGAGAGATAAAGACGTTTGGCTTGAGAAGTATCTCTGTTTGTAGTTATTTGTTTGTTTGTGTATGTTATTATAATTGTTGACTTGTGAGACTTATGGACCAATTTGATAATATTATTACAGTTGAAATTATACGAGTTTGAGTGACTTGAGTCGTGGTCGTGGCGAGGATTAGCCATCCATACATTTAAAGAGGAGTGTCCCTACTTGATTATTATTATTGCATTATTTACCCTCTCATCATTATCATCTCTGACAATGAATTTGATAGGCAGTTTGGATTATCATTATTGCTCTCTTCGTGTACTCTACTGCTTAACTAGTGTGTGTGGAAACTGAATACAAAATACAAGCGGACAATCTCTATTATAATGTTTTGTCCCCCATCATAAAATAGTAATGCTTTAGTTGCAACAACCCATTTGTCATTTTCTTATGTATGAAATTAAGATTGAAAGGGGGACTCTTAATAAGTGGTCTGGTCTATGAAATGAAAGTCTTAGGTACCCAAACCCAAAAGGTTTAGTTTTGGTTGTAAAGACAGTTGTTAAGTTGATACGTTGTGAATCGGACGGAAATCGCTTAAAATTGTGAAAAATACTGGTGACTTAAAAAGTAATTTATTGGTTTTGAATTAATTTTACAAACGTCAACTTCAGTGAACTTCCACTCCACAGATAATAATTTCTCTATCTAATCTGCATACATGAGAAAACAGGTGCAAAAGGTGTAACCCTTGTTGGTGTTACCTTTTGGATCATTTAATTGTGAAGATGTCAACGCCTTTTATGCTCTCTGCTAGTAAAAAAGCAATTCATTAGCGAGGTAAAAAGACAAGTTCGTACATAATAAGATCTGATAAAAGAGCTACCGTTTTATGTTTGACTTGCCACCGCACCACCCTTCTTTACTGATGAATATACGAATACCTGTCTGAAATTAAAGTTCTTGAGGTTTTTTAAACTTGGATTAATTTACAAGTACAACTTCAACTCTAAAGGACAATCTTGTCTTGAGACAAGACAAATCTAAAATCTGCAATTCCGGCTTACGGCAGCCCACACTGGACTTTTAGACTGGGATTTTAAAAACAAGTTGGAAAATAAAAGAATCTTTATCTATCAGTCTGTGAGATCTATAATCTACAAGTTTATCTAAACAGAAAAAGCACAAGCGTATGCAAAAAAGTAAAAAAGCCACCGTTGCTTTGATGCATTATTCTAAAAAAAACAGGAGAGTGCAACAAGTTAGACCAGAAAGAGAAGACAAGAAGCATTTTTTGTATGAAGTCACACATAAAAAACAAGGGGATGGAAATTGCCGGAAATGTGAAATAAAACTTTGAAAAATTGAACAAAAGAGTGAGAATCCTTTTTCGGCTTGTAAAAAAAATATTCAATCACTGGGTCGGATCATTGGCTCATTATTCAGCTAACTTCCATGCATATAAAAAGTCAAGTGAATACACTTTTTATCCTTTGTACTCTCACAAGGGAGTAGAGTGTGTAAAACTAAAACGTAACGTGAATAGCATAAATTTCAATTGTTAACTCAATTGGAGATCATTGTTCAAGTATTTTGTGGACTATCTCTACCAACCATTTAGTGATTTGATGTGATGACTGAATGATGCCGATTGTTATAATATCATTTATAGTGTGATTTATTTCAAGCATGAATGAATCCATGCCATGCATGTACCAAAACTACCAATATGTATCAAATTTTAAAATTTTAAATAGTGTCAACATTCAACTCAACTCAACGTCAACGTCACGTCAGCCTATAAAAATAATACACACCTAAATTGAATACGTTTTTAATGCTTCAGTTATTCAATCAACATATCCACTGGCACAATTACTAAATCACAAATTGAAATCTCTCAATTTTCTATCCCTCCTTGCTCTCCTGCGGATATAGTAATTGCCTTAGAATTTAATTTTTAATTAAATGGAATGCTAAAAAGGATACTCCTATCCTATATCTACCTAAATCCATGCGTGTACATGTACCTATGATAGTGAAGTAAATTATTATAATGTAATATATAATAATATAACGAGAGGGAAACTGGTTATGTGTTATGCGGTTACTATTATGTATTACACATAGACAACAAGTTGGTGCAATAATCTTCCATTACTACCAAGTCTGGTTGGACAAGCAAGACAAGCCTTTTCCTATAAGGAATTGTAACAAACAAACAATAATGCTTCGAAAATGTTAATCGAGTGGCGTGGCTTTGTTATTTCAATGCAACGTGCTTAATTAGCATCATTTAAAAATTTAAAAGCTCGTATTATATCTACAATGCGACTAAAACATTTTCTGGGAGGATAAAATTGTAGTTTCTGAAAATAAATAAATGTTTCAAAATGTATACAACTCCAAGGAAAGTAAAACAAGAGTCGCGTCTAAGACGTTCCCTCTCTTTGACCAATACGAGTCGATTAAATGGTGGCAATGGCAATGGTGGAAACGCTCCTTCGGCCAGTTCTTCATACAACAGATCAGCATCAACAACAGGTGGTTGTTTGACTTAGCTATGCTCTAAATAATTCCATGATAATGAGATAATCTTAATCCTTAAACTTTTATACGTTGCAGAATCAACTATTAACTTTGTGCTTTGCTTACTTCATTTATTATTGCATTTTTAAATTTCAATCCTTGCAGAAAAATTCCTATCGTAATCAGTCCTATAATTTCGTGCCTTTCTTCAATTCGTGAAGGATTCTTAAAAAAGTTCAAATTGCATGTGTGCAAGTAGAGACAAAAACAAGAGTAGACCTTTTTACTTTTTTGATCATGTTGAATTGTATTCCATTGAGTATTTAGCCAGAAGGTTTCTAGTGGCTTGAGATTGGGACAAATTTGCATTTTTGCATAATAATAATATTTTCTTGACCATTATTACCCCCCAACCCTTTGGAGTAATGACTGATATGATATGATACCAGTTTGCAGTTAATCGTTAGTCGTACACCTTTAAGCAGATCTGTTGCGGTCTTTGGTTTGTGTTTGTAAGAAAGTGTGTGTTACCAAATAAACCTTACCAAGCAATCTTGTTAGCTTCGAGGGATGATTTTTTACATTTCTTTTGTCTTAGCTGCAGAGCTAGTTTATTAATTTGGTTTTTAGTTTTTGCAAAACATTTCGTAACAATCTGTACCTTTGTATGATAAAATGTATTTGCATGCCCATCCAATAGAAAAAGAATTCTGATGTAAACAAGCAAAAAAGTTAAAGTTCACGGCGAGCGACTGTTAGTTCCGGATGTTTAAAAATTCACTGTAGGAATACGCATATATATTATTTTAAATATTTTAGATAAGCTTTAATTTAAATTTTAGTAGCATTTTCAATTTTTATCTGATTGATCTTGAGTGAAAAATTGAAAACTACGAAATAGTCTGCAATCAAAAGTTCTTTTTCACCGATGGTTTACTTTACTTACGCATTTAATTTGCATTGTTAAAGGAATTGAAAATTTTAAAATCACATCGCAAGTTTGTGATCAAAGCTAATCTAAAAGCAAATCTGAAGGTTTCTGATTATTTGAAACCAATTAACTGATAAAAACATCAGGAGAATTCCTCTCTAATGCATTTTCTGTCTAATTAGTGCCAAAATTCGTTTCATTATGGTATAACAATAATAATCTTATGTGAGTATTTAAGCGGAAGATAATTCTTTAAAGAAAATTCAGTGTAGATTTTAATCGAATCACATGTCTTTTCTTCGATTCGTATCACATCATATCCTGTCCTCCTTTTCTATCGTACAAAGTAAAAATCCCGTCCAGTCTTTTAGTCGAATTAACTAAAGATGATTTTTCTCATGATTCAAGGTAACTCTTGTAAGTTGCACAAGTTAGAGAAAAAAAACTTTCTTGTAAGTATCACTACTTTTTTACTAATGTAATAATACCATAATGGTCATTTGTTGGCAACTTAAGGTTAGACACATAATGTGAGAAAGACTCCAAGAGATTTTTGTCTTTTGGTCCATTAACATGAGAAATGAGTAATGACAGTAGAGAGACAAGTCAAAAGAGCCGTCTTCCTTGTGTTAACTTTTACAAACTGTAAAAGCTTCAACTCAAGGTCCAGTTTCTTTTCAAGGAGGTGGCCAAGATAGATGACGATGGTGATTGTGTAGATTGTTACATAAATCTATTCCCTTTGTGATTTCCACCTCAATTAGAATTATAATGGAATGGCTTTCATCGACATTTCGATAAGGCTGGACTGGACTGGAAGTAGGTATTCACTGATAATTCAGTCAGTTGTGTAGAAGAAATATCTTTTATTCTAACGTTCATTTCAATTTCATTTGTGACAAGGCCAAGAGATGCGTATAGAAAGATGAGAGATATTATTAAATATAATTCGACGTCTGAGATGTCCAAAGTTTGAAATATTAAAAAAAAATGTTTTCTTTAAAAAATATTAACTTTAGCTACCTAACTTTTACATGAATTTTCTTCAATTTTGTAATCAAATTGCTTGATTCGTTTGTGCGTATGGGGTATACATCTTGATTAGGCTATTTCAATATTTGCCCAAAGTAATAAAGGCAGCCCACGTTTAATTTGCTCATTTAAAGTTTTAAACAATGTCAAAGCCCATACATTTTTTTTCAAATGAGACCAAACCCAGCTTTAATATGAATTGAACATCAACAATGAACATTGAAGCGTGGGCAGATTTAGTAGAATAACTCGTCGGTGAGACTTCTAACAGCCTATATAGAATCCTCGTATGAATACAAAATTCACCACAGGTTTACATGTGTTTCTGTCCATACGTCTACTACTTCATACCTTTAGTTTCCAACGGTCATTGCAATAAGGTTTATTGCATAATGTATCAAATGAGTGCATTAAAATTCAAAAGAGGTTGGACTGGGATTTATTACAATGTTGAATAAATGCATGCATGTGTCTGAAACCATTGGATTGTACATTTTATATAGAAGGTGAATCAGACTTTATAAAAGTTATTAGATGGTAAAGTCAGCAAGTCTGCAAACGAAAGATGGATATCAATCAAAGGGAGAATATAAATCTGGAATGAGTTGATGGATGGATCATTCATGAGAGGAGGATGTGAGCCTCATTTTTAAACAAAGAAATAAAATGAAATGAAATCTGATACCCACTCGTACTTATTTATTATAAAGTTGCATTAGTATAAAATTATTACTTGCATTTTATTTTATTTTATACACTCTATGCTATACACAAATGCAAAAAGTACAGGTGTGTATACACACCAGGTAATTGTGATAACGATGGCTAGTGGGCACTTTCTGGTTCAGGTGTCTGAAGGTCGTTTTCAATTTTCGATTACAATACGCATTCGATTCACTTTCAAAATCATATGCATAAAATAAATTTAATTGAACACATGATGATAATAATAGAAAATGCATTATTGTACAAGAACTTGCCATTTTTTATTAGTCACAGTCGGATCTAGTATTAAATCAGGCTTTGGTCAAATTGCTGATAATGTTTTTCAATTGCTCATTATTGCTTTAATCTGTAAAGGCAATCGCTTATATTGTATTAATAATACACAAGGTTGATTTAATGCTTTAAGCTATTTTCCAATAAATGTTTCTTTATTGCTTTTATTGATTTTTTGACGGCGACTGACTGAAGTTTGATTAAAAAATGTATTGATATTTGAAATTCATGAATTTTTTCTTTTTTTATATCAATAGTTAATATCAACGGTGAAGACTATTCCTCCGGAGAATACACCCGTCACCTCCACGATATAGAAGAATCTCGGTCAAGAGATACAAACACATATTTCCAATTCAACGGTGACCTGACATTACAAAGGAGTCGATACTCATATACTCCAGGGGAAGTTGTAACCCTCGAACCTATCCCAGATTTGGTCGATGTATCGACTGGAGTTGGAGATAACTCAATAGTGATCCATTCCCACAATAACAGCAATTACCAACCTTATCAGAATTCTGGTCATAAACCACCACCCTATAGGGTACCCCCTCCTAGTGAACTTGTATTAGGACATCAGTCAGACGATTCCTTGATTGCTGTCACCTCATCTGACCCTCAGCATCAAGGGGTTCCCGACTCTCCTATTAGTCTCGACTCTCTACAGATACACTCATCAAAGTTTCCGGTAAGGATTTAAAAATTGAAAATTAAACTGTTATCTTTTTTACACTCGTCTCCTCTTTTGTTGAGGGTAATTCAGATAAATAATCATTAGAGTCTCTATCGGCATCTCTATAATGAAGTCAAATTATAGATTAAACAAGTGTAAAACTGTTGATTTTCTGGCTTTCGAATATTAACTGATTAAGTTCCCACATTATCGTTGATTTTTTTTACTACTATTTCCCTTGAAATTTCAATATGAAAAGTTCCTTATGAGCTCATATATAACTATTAGTGATTTCCCGTAGATTTAAAGAGCTATTAAAACTTACGCATTGCACATGCAGTGTAGTAAACTTTACTTACTTCCGGCTTAAAACCTTATATACCTACTTTCACTACATGTTTTATAATGTATAAATGTATTTTATTTCTGGGAAAGAACGAAATATCGTTTAAAATAAATTATTATTAGTTTTTATAAACGTAGCTCATACAGGAAAAGAGTGCGTAAATTATAATGACCTGGGTATTGTAGTGGGCTTAAAAGAACGGAAGACCGTATATAGTGCGATTTACACCTGTCGCCCTTAATAGCCTTGTAATGTAATGTATTCAACATTTATCCTTATCCCTGCCTGTTGCACTGTTTACTAATAACGTAGGTATAGGGCCGTTATAATTTCCATACTTCAAATTTCAATCGACATATTGCAAACAGGGCAAAATGTATTATTGGAAATATGTAAATTTTTCAGTTTTTCCATTTGTCAACTGTTATTTCATAACCTATCTGAATAGAAGTAGCTGTACAAACAAAACAGTTAAAACTTTTTAATTCATTCAAGTGTACTGAAAATTAAATTTTGAAGGGTACGGCACTTCAAATGATTTCGTGCACATTGTTACCCAGCAGTTTTCACCCCTAAAAACTATAAGCCCTATAATAATAGTAATGAATGAATATGCAACAATCCCTCGGTTCAATCTTAGTACCTGTTATAATATACTCGTTTCCGTTGTTTACAACGACTTTTCCTGAGTCAATACATAAATTGCTTTTAGTATCATATTATAATACACATCTAATTTTTTATAAACTTTACCGACATCCTATGTTTCTTTGCTATCATTCACCCATTTATTTGCAGGCAGCGTCCCACATGTAATGCATCGCTGACTCCGATGTTGAATATATTTATATGTATACATTTTTTATTAGTTCGTTTAGCCAAGCCAACTAAAGCCTCGGTTAACTGAACCAGCATTTATACATACCTAGACCTATATTATTAAGTAGCGAAAGCTACTTTATAAGAACGCTCTGTCTGTCCGTCTGTCCGTCCGTCGCACTGATAACTTTCGA
>JAQFZZ010000340.1:0-20589 GCA_034696405.1 Isotoma caerulea
TATACACACATGCAGGAGAATAGAGATGAACTAGTTTTTATACATATCACAAAGAACTTTCTCCATGGGTGTGTTCCCAATAGTTCTTTGGAAAAAGAGTAGCTCAATCCTTTGGGCAGGGACTTGACGAAGGAGGGGCATCATGAGCAAAAGTCGTCCAAATCTTGCTGGCTGACTCGGGTATTGGCCTCGTGAATGTTGACATAACATTACTTGCGCCTGATCTTGTAAGTTCTCTACTTGGAGTGGATCCTTTAGTCCCCGGGTGTCTACATTGCAAGGAATCAGAGATCAGATCAAACTTCCTCTCATGCATTTTATGATCTGAGAACCCCACCCTTGATGCTTTGAGCTTAAGAATATAAGAAACACTTTTTAACAAGAACTCTTACCACTTTTGAACAGAGCTATGGCTTTGAGGCAAGCAAACTCGGCAGGATCAACCCCAATAGCTCGAAATCTAGCTAGGGCATCATTTAATGTTCTCAAATCTCCTGCAACCTGTGATTTAAAATGCGAATCCTTCGAAACTTAATAAATGTTTTGTACTTTAAAGGATTTGTAAATAAAACAAATTAAGTTTTAAAACTCACTTGTACCGCTTTTCCACCTGGCAGATGAGACAAATGATCTGTAGCTGAGAATAAGGGTATTGAGTCACCTGGCATACACCATTGTATTGCATTTAGCAAAAATAAATCTGCCCATGCTTCCTCCAGCAGGATTACCTAAAATTAGATTTTTTCAATTGAAGTTTCGCCAATAAAGAAATCCAATGTTTGGACATATACAATGTATAATTACTTGATCTCTAAAGGGAAGTGTTCCAAAAGAAGGGAGATTTTTAGCCCATTTCACAGCCATGAATAAAAGTCTTGCGGATGTTTCATAGATTGTCTCATGAGCTGGATTGTAAATTGCAGATGGAATTTCTATTGCATTGTTGGGAAGGGAGTTGGTTAAAATACTTCCGGAAAACCCTGAAGTGGTTGAGTGTGCACCATTCGTACCGTTTCCATTCATTGCAACAGACATTGGAGGTGTTTTTCTATTTGGAGTGTTGTCATCACTTGTAACATCAATACTATCTTCTAATGAATTATTAACAAACGTCCATTTTAAGCTATTACTTTTATTTTGAATTTAATTGTTGTCTTTAATGATACAAGTCTTAAATTTTAATGCTAACCATCATCATTATCTCGGATGCCATTGCTTTCTGAGGATTGTACAGGAGGATTATGTTGCGGCTGTGGCTGTCCGTATGAGATACCTCCAGAAATTGAATTATGAATAGTCAATCCTGATCCAGGACCACGCTGTGCCAACAGTGGCCTATGCGTCAAACAATCCATCAATCAATCATGAATCATAATTTAATTCAATCACCTTTTGCACCCCTATTTTCGATTTCTATTTTCATTTAAATTACCCGAAAACCCCCACTGCCACAGCTGCTTCACGAAGGGCTCTTTCCTGATCCATTTCACAGAGAGCTTCGGGTCTCAGCGTTGCTGTATTTCTAGGCTGACGTTCATTTTGAACAGCTATAAAGATATACCATTATTATTATAAGTAAATAAAATAGTCGAACAATTTTTTAAATTAAATTGCTTCTTATTGTCTTTCAGTTTTAATCAATTGAAAAATAATTAATTACTAAAAAATTTATTTACAGAATATTTCAGTATAAAAGGCCACAGCGCGGAAAATAAGCACCACTAAATAATTTTAAGTTCCTATGTTTTTAAATTATGTATGTAAATGATGTCAATGCATATTCATTCACGAAGTTAATCCATACGAGAAAATACCAAATGAATAATTTTATTAAGCCAAACCCGGTTTAAATGGTATAGGCGATTATTTCTGAAATTGCGGTATTCGCTTTCCACGAGAGCATCAATCTATATAATCCTCACAACAACTCAATTCAATTTAGCCCGAAACTTGCATGAAAGAGAAAAAAGTAGTCTGGGCAAGGGTAAAAGAGTGAAGGGCAGCTTAATACAGTAGCAGTGGTTCTTGTGTTAGAGATGAACCTATATACATAACCTATCGTCATCATCATCTTATCCACTTAACTCCAGCTTGGTTTGGCACGATCTGTATGTGATCTGATTTGGTATGATTTGATCCGACTCGATTGAGGATTTACTTCATTCAATCTCTGCTGAATGAAATCTCATCTTCCTTCCTGCTTCTATGGAGAGATATAGAAACATGAAGGAGTGATGATTCTATAGATTTCATACTTTATAACCATACCAGTCTACATGTCTACTTACATGTAATAATGTAACTCTCACAAGGGCATGGTTGGAAACTAGAAACTATAAACGAAGTTCGAGTGTAGAAAACCATTTTGTCAAAGCCTGGTTAGACTTTCAATGATGTTACATCAAGCCAAGTGAAGTAAATCCCTGACTGACTATATATGTTGCATGATGTGTTGGCCTTTCACAAAATTTTGTTTCGTGTTTTAGGAAGAGAGACTGAGAGGAATGGGTGAAAGTGAAAGCATGGATGGGTTGACCAACTCAATCAAATTAAATCAAACTAAGCGACTTTCAATGCTCTTAGTCCTTTTATGAGACAGAATCCTCTTCTCTCATTCACAAGTCATCAGCCTATTAATCAAAAAGTTTCCAGGGCTCAACCCCAACTAATCCTGTCAAATTCACCCAATTCAATCAATAAAACCCAAACTACATTTTCTACAGCTTTCTTCCTTTACTATTAGATCCTTTTACTAAGGCCGTTCGCTCTTGAGCTATTCTCTAACTATTTTCAGCATATTTTGCTTCAGTACTTTTGGTTAGAATTTGTAACATTTCTCTACGCGTAATATGGAAATTACCGAACGTTGGAATAAGAACAAAGACAAGAAATCTAAAAATCTCTCAAACGAAGTTTGTTTCATTAAATCAAAAGAGCGTCGTGTCTGAAATTCTTTTGTTTTTCCGCACGTTCTCATTTACTCCAACCCTTTTTGAGCTAGTTTTTCTCTACTTTATCTGCGCTGCAATTACTACTGTAGAAAATAATACAAATAGGAAAAAGGAACTTATTCTTATTATGAAATACAAAGTATTATGCCCTACACGTGGTATCTATATGTGTGGTTGTTAATGTTAACAAGTCAAAATGGCTAAAGGCGGATGAATGAAAGACACCTCCAGATTGTTAAGTACTTGGAGTAAAATGTAATAACCAGGATAAAGATGAATGAATGTTCTGCCTATAACTAATAATAAATATGAATAATTCTATGCTTCTCTCTCATGGATGATCACTATAGTTTATTTCTGTGGTTTCAGTTTAACAAGCTAAGTGCAAATCTAAATCATACGACTCCAGGGTGTGAAATAAAGCAGTGGAAAAACTTCAAAGGATGGAACCAAGCGTGCCCTAATCAGAGTCAGTAGTGAAAGTACTGATGATGATGAAGATTTGCTACTGAGGATCGTCATTTGATTACACCCGTGGTACAATGAATCCGATGAGATGATGGTGACAAAATTATAGGCGAAAATACAATATTATTTTGTATGCATGATTGAAACCTATCTTTCTAACCAGCTAAACCAAGTGACAATCACGATCTGAGTGATTATGATTATTGTCTCTTGTCACACATAAAAGGCAAAGACAAACCAGAGAGTTCTATTGTTAGGATTGAAAACCGCAAGAATAAACTAAGGTAATAATCTCGCATGAATTCGTCTACTCCTTCTGGCTCATTTGCATATTCTATATCATTTGGGACGGGTTGATCGTGTCTCTCTACGTTTTTCTATTTCAACCCGTTCCTTTTATTTTACAATTTATATTGTATGCCTTTGCATGTGATGATAACATCCTTCGTTTTTGTTTGAGGTATGCATTATGCAACGAAAATATAGGGAACAATTAGAGACTATCAACTAGTGCAGATTTAAAATATACATTTAAATTTTAAATGCATCGTGAACGCTTCCTGACGAAAGGGTCTCTCATCGCTTGTATTTTATTTCTGGTAAAACACAAAGTAGTTTTGGTAGGCGACATGATATAATAAAAATTATTATGAGGCATACCTCGCGGAATCCAAGGCGAGACGTTATCATTTTTTGCAAGGGAAGCTGATAAATTAGACCCCTTCTTTAATTTACTCGTACTGGAACTCTTTTGATAAGGCCCCTTGCCCTTATTGCATTCAGATTGCATCCAATCAAATGAATACCGTGAGTCTAGTCTGTCTAAAATGGATTGCTTTGGAGCTTTCCTAATGACCTCTGACTTTAATTCATTTACAGTTGAAGAAGCCTCTGATCGTATGCCTTTTTAATCAACAAATTATCAGACCACAGGTGATTAGGATTAGGAAGTTCATCCCTTTGCTCAACTTTTGGGCTAAAAGACCCAACAGACTTTCTAAAGCGTCAAGCTCGAAATCATTACGAAGCGTGCAAATAATACCCTACTAACAATTAAAAGTCTGCATCATTATAATTTTCTATAGAATCAAATTAACCTTACCGTCTCTATTCATCCCCATGGCCAGACACTTCTTTAATCGGCAAGCTTGACACTGGTTACGGTGAGCTTTGTCTACTATACAAGATCCTGTCCCGGCTTGGCATCTGGTAAAAGTCGTTGGACTATTATTAATCGACATGTATTTAAGCTAAAGTTCTTGCTGAATTTACTCACCTGTAAATTAATTTTCGGCGAACGCTCCGTTTGAAAAATCCACTGCAGCCATTACAAGCAAGAATCCCATAATGCTTGCCTGAAGATGTGTCCCCACATACGACACAACTTAAACCTGTGCTTGGTCTTCGACCTAGAAATTAAATGTCCATTTTTTAACAAAATGTTATGTTTGTTTCAATTCTAACAGTAAAGTGTCTACAGAGAAGAAAACGGGATTTATTACCAGTGGGGGACCCATAGCCTTGAGCCATGTAGCTAGGAGGTGACCGTGACCCATCATTATGAGCGAGTGCCTGATGCATCTGTAAATTGTGTGAAGTGGGAGATCCCATCGAATTTGTGGTCAATGAAATGGGCATTGGTGTTGAAGTTCTTGTAGAATGGGAATTTGAGTGAATTCTAGAAATTGAGTATGGATGATGAGGAGAAGGGGAAGACGAAGAAGAGGGTGAAGGTGGCTTAGACTCTGTAATAAAAATAAACATTTCAGAAAATAACAAATAAAATAGACTAATTTTGAGGTTCCAGGATGGAAGACGCAAAGTACACTGAGAAAATCCCG
Organism: Isotoma caerulea; assembly: GCA_034696405.1. Taxonomy (NCBI): domain Eukaryota; kingdom Metazoa; phylum Arthropoda; class Collembola; order Entomobryomorpha; family Isotomidae; genus Isotoma; species Isotoma caerulea. Next base: position 5,261 of record JAQFZZ010000340.1, read on the forward strand.
TTTTTAAATCTTAAAAATTTACAAGAAATAACGTTTTAAAACGACCCCAGTATACCCTATGTTTTCATATTCTACACGAAGGACGAAATCTCATTTCATGTTTCATATGAGATGTGCTATATTACTTCAAGTATAACATATATGTATGCACAGCGTATTTCATTTCATTAGATAGTCCCATATGGCAGTAAAGTGGCAATCGAGAATTAATTACTCCCTAAGGGGTGCCTGTTTCTCTCCTGTCGTCATTTTATCAAATACTTTCACCTATCTATCCATATATCTATCTACCTACCACCTTCCTCTCGCAGTGTCGCTTGTAAATTATCGAATCAGCTCTCTGGAGCTCAAAGTTGATCACAGAGTTTTCAACAGAACCCCCCAACTTTGTCGTCTCATTTTAAGATTTAAGAGATCCACACTTCAAACGCATTAAATTTGTCCTTCTCGCATGATTCTCTTTCCTTTATGACGGGGAAAGGAAACTTTCACAGGAGAACTTTGATTGATTTAATTTCAAAAGACGTTGCCTTTTACAGCCAAGGATTTAATTTAATCAGAATCAAAATGAATGAGAAAGAAGTGTGAGAAAATGAAACTCCTCTCTCTTTTAAGAACTCTTCCCTTGAAAAACTTTTTTAATCTATCTACTCTGACGCCTACTATTTGTGCTGGCAGGTTCAAATGGATGAAAGTTTGTTCATCAGTTTTGCATACCTGATTTTATTTCATTATATGACTATATAAAGCAAGAGTAAATAATATTTAAGTAATATACCTACACAGTACACAGCAAAGTTTATAAGCCTTTCTGGTAGGAAGAAATGTTTTAATTTTAATTTATTCTTCTATATCTATACTATTGCTTTATGCCTTGTATGGAATCGGAGGGATTAATTAAGTAATCTAATAAAGTGTCAAAAAAGCCCCTTAAATTTATGCATGAAGTAGGCATTGTGTCATTTTATTTGTAATGCAAAAAACCTGACTTCTGTTTTAGTTAGTCTGTACAAGGGCAAAACTAATTGATGAAAGTAAGTAACTTTTGTTAGCTAAATTGCACATATAAATTTCCCAGGGATTGCTCTAATTTCAATTTCAGTTGATTACAATGAATAAATAAAAATAAAAAAATCTGGCAAAATTCTAAGTAGAAATTAGAATTGGATAATCAATTCACTCTTAAATAAGTAGATTGAAATGGAATCCGAGAATTATAAAAGGGAAATCTGCGTTTGACTTGACGTGTGCCGATGAAAGTCAGATAAGATGCGTCCGTGACCAATAATACTGTGCAGATATTAAATAAAATAATATAAATAATATAAACGTTTGCATAGGATGAGATGCAGATGAGTACATAGGTAGAGTAGCTGTAAGCTGTGTTTCAAATCCGAAATAGAAAGACCTATAGGGACCTATGAGAAATAATGGGAGAAACATTCAGGAATAATTTGGGTTGCCGACTTACGAGTTTTCCAATCTGAAGGATCAGAAAGGCAAGTGGGAAATGGATGGATAAATCTCCAAGAGAGTGATTCATAGTCCCTAAACGGTTATTTCCCATTGAACTAATATTCATTGGAAAATGCTCTTCTTTAAGCCTTTCGGATTAACTTGTTGTTCTGCCAAAACTGATTCGATCCTTCCTGACTCTTTCTTTCTTTCTATCTATTTTCCCCTTTTCCTTTACGGACTTTACCTTCTATTTCAATCTGCCCTTTAATTGCATTTCTCTATTTTCTATACTCTACTCTACCCAATTTAAGAACTATTTTCATCTAGATGGTTTGATTTAACAAGAATTATTCCAGCTCAACCATAGTTCAGTTTTGATGTGAATGATTTCTTTATGATCTTTTGGAATGACAGATTGATAAGTTTAAGATGCGTGTATATACTTACTGTAGACTGTAGTACAAATATAAAGCAGCACTAAAAAAGTTTGAATTTTACTTACAGTCAAGTCAAAACGGAATGTAAATGCAGTAGATAAATTACAATCAAAAAGAAAAATGGACTATGATTTATTTCCAATTTTTCACCACTCTGTGCACCCACTGTAAACACAATTGATAGGGCCTTTGTGTTCCTATCACCAGAAAGGCCACCAGGTTTCTATTGTCATGAATATGATTCATGACCTGTAAAATTCATATGAAAAAAAGGATAGAACAGACTAACCTTATAAAAGAAGTCTTTTAAAACCATACACTTTTAGATAAAAATGTCCTATGTTGGACAAAGCAAAAGCTAAAATAGGAAGATACAAAAATAGCTGATAAAGGGCAAGAGGGCAACTACCGTGCCAAATGGTGCTCCATTTGTTGAATAAATCGGTGTCCCTAAAGTCAGGTTTATTTACAATAGGAAATCACTTTTGTATTGGTAAGCATATAAAAGCAGGGAGATTACATGGGCATTATCCCTTTTTTCTCACCCTTACACTAATTTGATATGTATTAAATTCTATTTCAACAAGGGAAATATACACTTGGATGCATAGCCTCTGTATTATTATGCATTGGTGCTCATCCCCTTCTAAACAAGTGCTTCTGGAGTCCCTAAACAAAATTCTATTAATATGTACATATATTCGGTACCTTAGCCCTTTAAGCTGAATATGCGAGTGGTGGCAAGTGGACTTTTAAGCAGTTCCTTTAAGGAATAAATTAGGCAGTATGTTCTGTCCATTTAAGCTCTGCAGGTTGTTGCCGTTTTTTATCTCTCTAATAGAAATGCAAATGCCCCTTATTCTAATTTGACTTCTCGATTTTTAATCAGCCTAATTTGACACACATGTCATCATTTCTCCCAATTCGTGGTGACTTTATGTGTAAATTAATAACCAGTCAGCCTCATGGTATGAGTAATGTTTTCATATTTCAATATGACATGGCCAATTTTGATTTCGATATGCATAATTTAATTTTAATTTGTAAATTTTAAAGTGAACCCTGCTGTGCGAAAAGGCTAATTTTGTCAGTTTTACTTCTCATGAAATGAAATGACTTGGTGGATAGATTAGAGTGTTTTCACCATGTCAATCTCGCATACTGTGAGGTCAAAATCATACGCTATTTTCCTGGTTTTTTAAAGTATACTTTTTGTTCACAAGTACATAAATTAAGCAGTTAAAATAGAAATGTAATTTTTTTTAAATTGTCGTATATTGTGTATAACGAATAAGCCAAGCTATATTTTTGAGCTTTGCATGCAAAAAGGAAAAGAAAGATCTTTGCTTTCTTCTAGATGTCTTTTTTACAGTCATTTCTATGAAGCTAAAAAGACTTTCACCTTTATAACTTTATACTCTATTTTTGCTTAGATTAAAGCAATTTCGTTAACAGCTATGCTTACATTTTGAATGCGCCGAATATTTTAAGATGCATTCATGCTTTCCTTAAAAATTTGAAATTCGACCATAAATAAATCCTCTAACCATACCGCTATTTTCTTACTACAATAAAATAAAAAAAACTAACGTACAAAAATGTCTTACCGTTATTATGAGTCGTCAGCTCCATCCTCAAGTAATTGCAGAGGAATCGTTGTCTTATCAAAGCAATCTTGAAAAATTTTGTTTTCTCTTTGTATTTTTATAATCCTTTTCAGTAAGTAAATCAAACACTTATTTTTCTTATTATCGTTTTCTTTGTAAAACCAAAGTTTAAAAAGTTGTAACCGTAAGATTATTTGTATGTTGGTATTTTAATTTAGAAGAATTGGGATTAATCAGATCAAAGTTCAAGTACCCAAATCAAGGTAAAGATATCAAGTGAAGAAAAGCTTGACTTGGATGAAAGCTTATCGGTCTGTAATCAGTTGAGAAGTGAAACTTTTGAAACAGAAACCAAGAGCTATATGATAGTGGTGATGATGATAGGGATGATGATGATGGTTGTATCGTATCGTATCAACTAAACCGCAGTGGATGGTCTTTTGCTCCTGCTTCTGCACACTTGAACAAGGTATCAGTTCTATCTGGAGTATATCTGCAATCCGTACTCCTGTTTCCCAGTTGACTTTTCCATGATATTCAAGGAAAAATTTGAGCAATAAGAAGAGTAAACAGATCTCGGGATCTTTATATTCGGATTGAGTATGGGAAAGTATGTGGATCATTTCATGAGCCTTTTTTGATATAGGAAGAGGTGGTAGATAGAAGAGATAGCATAAATGATGAGAATCAAGGGGCTTCCACGAAGGCTAAAGTATTGCAGATCACGGACCATGGACCAGGGATTGAACACTTATAATCCAATCAGATATACTCTCAAAGAGTATAATAATGGTGTATAGGAGGAAACGAGGATTCTATGGGGAAAGTAACATTCAACTTGGCAAAAAGACCAAGTCATGATGATCTCTATGGATTAGGATGGCAAAGGCCGGCGCACAAGCTTTCTCGAAGGCCTTTCTCCTTCTTGATTTCCAGCCCTTTCTCCATCCACTCTCACCAATCACAGACGAACCCATTCTCTTGGTCGCTTTCTTCTGTCATAAAATAAGAATCCAATATCAGATCATCATTGTCCACCTCATGTGTTTATAGAATATCCGTTTATGGTATGTGTCCAAAGATCTTTAAGTAACACATTTTATTTATTCCAATTAATGTCATTTTAAAAGAGCTACTTAGTTAAGCTGTGTCAACAATCAAGCTATTAATGATATTTATTAAACTATTTTTAAGTATGTAGGATAATGTTCCAGTATTGAATTGGGTTTCCATATTTCTAGCATATAAGTTATTACACATTTTATTATTAAAATTTTGTGTGGATAAAATATAGTTTGTTAATAGACAAAAATATTGAAAATTTTTGAGCATCCGTTTATGGTTTAGACAGACAGGTTGGCTTTAGTAAAAAATTGTTAACTTCTGCGTCATAAAAATTGAAGGCATAATTGTTGCATTGTATGAAAAGTCATTTTATTAACCTAACGGCTTATTTAGTACATAAGCTTGTCTGTTTTGTATAATTGTATCTTGTATCTAACAATTATTCAACAATGGAGTCAAACGCTCGGCTATTTTATGACCGTCTGTTGCAAAAGGCAAGTTCCCATTGATGCTGAAAGCACTTGTGGGTTGCACGTGACCACCAGGAATCATGTCGACGAGACTTTACCATTTTTATTCTTTTGTATAATTTGTATCAATTCATAACAATAGTTTTGTCGTGTTTAATGTTCCATCCTTAGTACCCGAAATAAGAGGTACGATAAGAGATATATCAGTTTGAGTATAAAACAGGCTCATCTTTCTTTGTTCAATGATGATGGAACAGATGGAACACATTTATTACAATACAATGAATTGTAATTAGAATGCAAGATAGAAAAAATTGTTTGATGAGTTAGGGTGAGAAACTGCTGATGGGATGAATGTATGTTTTTGGCATTTGCATGTCAACCAGCCTAAACCTGCCAATGTTTTTTGGAATTGATAGTTGTGGGTTCTTTGACTTCCTTCATAAAATGCAATCCGACGTTTCTTATTTAATTCATGAAATAATATTGTATCCAGTCGTTCCAAAAAAAAATCGTATTTATTCTACTTTGCTACTGATGTCAAGGTGCGTAGGTTCAAGGTTAGGAAGCATTATGAATCATTTATGATTGAATTTTAAGTATTCCACGTAATACTCAGCTGTATTTAGTATTTTGATTTAAAGATACCAAAGTACTAAAATACTAAAGTAGATTAATCCAAATTAGTCTAATTAATTGGTAATAATTAAAACTATAGAGAAAAAATTGATGTAATTAATTGCTGAAGATTTACTTGTTTCAAATAAAGGTATGAAAAATCATTTATGCAACAAAAATACAAGCAATATTGATTTTGATAATTTCCTTTTGACAAGTGTAACCATTTTTTATTGATTAATCCAATTATTATGTACTGACTAGAATCATTCTATCTAATTCAATGTTATTAATTAATGGTTTCGTGCGTTGACTTCTATTAAATTTAAATGTGTTGTTGAATCTCCTACGCTATGCCATTAGTTCTTTGCCATTTGGAATATTCAAAAATAACTTTATTGGTAGAGTTGTCTACGAAAAGCAATGCTTAATGAAATATCGTCATCATCAAAAGATAGTGTTGGTAGGGTTTTGCATAATTCCTATTACCGTCATTGGATTATTTGACGAAGTTGTTATGATCCGAACTTGTTGCATGCATTAATTTATACCGTACCGTCACTATACTTTTGTAACTCTATCAACTTCGATCGTACCTGCCGATCTATAAATATGTATCATAAAATAAATTATCAAAATTTGCTTCGAACACTTGAGCTGTAATAAGTCCACTTCCAACTTAAACAACTGTTGTACTCAAACAAATCATAATTTATGGTTGTAAGTAAAAACATTTCATCAAATTAAAATTTAATTTTGTTTGCCCTGTTTTTGCATAATTATAAAAAATTCAAATGGGATTAATTGAGCTTTGCCAAATTCTTGTTCTAATTTTTTTCTGATAGGTGGCAAGATACTATAAATGTTTAATAATACAGGTAAGTTATGTTATGTTCTTCTGGGGTCACCTCCAATTGTGGTTGAGACCTAAAAAGAACGAAAATATTTATGTAATAAAAACATAAGCAGTCGTAGCTAAGCTAAAACATCAGATAATTATCAATCTGACTCGATATCTGCTCATGAAAGCAATCAATAAATAAATAAAAAGTCTGGTAGTGCTCATCCATGTGTAATTGCTCATTCCAACTGGCCAGAACCTCAAATTTGTTCGTTGTTTCTAATTACACTGAGAGACTATTTCATTAACATGATACATAATACAGTGCTTTATGTATTATAACTTTAATTTATGTAACAAAATTACAATGTAATAATTTAATTGAATACACCAAGCAAATAGATGAGCAAGTCAAGAGCTGTCTTTTCCTTAGAAAAAGGAAACATTTGCAAATGGCAGATTCACCTGAGCATAATCAATCCCCCACGCTAGAGAACGAAGTATTAACAAACCATTATTAGCTTTTTAATTTCTCAATTTTCCAGGTATATTACTTCAAACCTTAGCAAATCATATAAAAAGTAGAAGTATGATTAACAAAATAATTTAATCTCATGCTGAGATGATAGGTAAAATGAGACAAGAACTTATATTTATTGAAGAAGCAAATAAAATGGAATTGACCACACAGCGAAGTTTATTTCATCTGTCATCACCAGAAAATTCATCATTATCATCATCGAATCCACCCCCATACCAAACATTTAATACTATGCCTAATAATATCAACATGAGACAAAGATTATTCCACATGAATAAGTCACACATCCACATCCATATCAGCTAGCTCAATCCCAAGACTAAACTTCGATCAATTCTTTCAGATTTCTAGATTCAGGATGTCCAATAGTGAAAGTCCATTCTGTTGGAAAGCATCCTTAGTTTGGTAGTTGAGTTCGTTTGGTACTGTAAGAAATGTGACTTTTTCTTTGAGCACGAACTCGATCAAATATATTTCATAGAGTGATATAAAACTCTGGAGAAAGTAGACTGAGATGTTTGGTTTTGGAGGTTGGTAAAGACGCCATGGCTTTAAGTGTATGAAAGAGAATTTCGTAGGAGAAAGCACGTAGTGAAGAGGAAATGTCTATATATTATCTATATGAATGTCTGTTGGAATAACATTGGTATAAAGAGGAAAGGAATAAAGTTTAAGTAATGTATTATCTCAAAAAGGAGAAATTGTTAGGAAAGAAGAAGGCGAGGGAAGCGGATGACGTGACTGGTGAACGAGTTATTTCAGTTGACATTTGTGTCTCTCCCGACACATTTAATGCATTAGCCAGATTGAATTTTCTTTTCGTTGGCGAAAGCAAACCGCTGAAGGAAACTCTCATACTATTACGACTGACTGACTCTACTACTTTCTGCTTCTAAGTCTAACTCCTCTAGGTCTCTTCTTCATTCTTATGACTTGACAGCAGCATAAAGAGACCACCATCACCAGAAATGTCTTGGATCACCCGATGGGAGCCAACTTCAACGATAGTCACATACTCATGAAATAAAAGACACATTTCTTCCAATGAAACGAGAAAAAAATTCTGAGAGACAAGAAAAATTGCCACTTCTTGCCTTCAGAGGCGTAATGTCCATTTTTTATTTGAAGCCTTCTTGAACAATTTAATAATATAGAGCATATATAGTTTTCAAAGAATAGAGAACGGCTTGCTGACTATATTCCATGGATTAATGATTTAAAATGAAAAAATGAAATTATAATAAATACTACGACGCCAAGATAACACTTTCATTTGTAGAAATCCTTGAAATCAAAGGAGACAAAACTAAAAGCACTTGTCTATTATCTATATAAGTAATATTAAGACAGCAGAAAGATTTCGTATAGCGAAATCATTCCAACCCGGATTTCTTAAAAAGGCAAAGAAGAACTTCAGAGACAATTTCCGACGTCCTCGTTCTCAAAATGCAATACCATCCACTTTTTTTCTCACCCTCCACTCCAATCACATTATATCTCGCTCTCTCCATTTTGACTCGAATAAATGTCAACCCCAGTGCTCCCTTTATAGACCTATTTATCATCTTTTTATTTGTTGAGATTTACTTAAGAGAAAGAACTTGAAAACAGGAGAAAGCAAGTCTGCTTGAATATACCCTTCCCTTCGTATTTGTTTGATTTACTATATATATAGGGTAAGTCTATGACGGAGATGATGATGACCATTCTATTATGTACTCATATATTATTGAGAGTGGCTAGACTGTAAAGGTCAGACTGTTATTTTGACAATTTTAGTTTTTATGAAGTCCTTCAGATTCAGACGTTCTTGTTGGATGGTTATTCACCTCAAATCCTTATCAAATTTTGTAGATATTTTTTAATTTTGTTTGTAAATATATGCATAACGTCTCAGATCTAATATTACAAAAACAAGCTTGAATAAATCTCTGATATAAAGTATCTATAGTCTCCTTTGGGAAATCACTCTAAGCTATTCTGCAAAATAATTTGCAACGTACTTTGAGCTTAACGAACTCATGCGTTTGCTAAAATTAGTTCAAGTTGAGTAAAAGTAAATAAAGTTCAATTGTTAAAGTTTTGGAAAGTCTAGCAAAGAGAAATGGGGTTGGTAATAAAGTCTAGAGCTTATATGTGTGGAATTGAAACGAATGATCCATTATTCAGTCAAAGTCACGTCTGAGTGCGTCAACACTCAAATGGCATTGAATCTGATGAGGAGATTAAGTTAATTTTAAGTTAATGCATTCCACGTATTTAGCAAGTGGTTTATTTTCAAAAATCACTAAAAAATTGTAAAGTTAGAGAAAATAACCTGAGAAAAATTGGTAACGTCTGTATGTTGAAATTATTTTAGCTACTGAGCTGATGAAAGACATTTTTTCAAGTTTTATAGTTCAGCTTTTCTTGATGAAACATACTTTTTTAGCAAGGAGAACGGCGATTATTTATAAGAATGTGGTTTAGAAAGAGAAAACTCATCTAAAGATACTTTTGCCAAAGTGCCAATACAGGAGTTAGGTAGGGTATATTTTTATTTACTACAGAGTAGATGAGACAGCTTATTGTTATGCGTGAGATAACGCAGCTATCGATTGGCCATTTGATTCAATAATGTTTCAATTGAATGGCTTAAGACGAGTTAGAGAGAACACATTCGAATTCAATCGAACCCCTAATTAATTTCCTGCTGTGACTTTGAGTGCTTTCCACTTGATTCGATTCCATCCATTTGGTTTGTCACACACCTAATGTTACTCTCACCAGCTTTTCCCATATTTTGAATGCACCAATTACCTTGCCTATTGTCATTCAGTATGTTGTCATTACTTATGCTTATTTGTTCTTTTGAGTGTTGACCTGATGAAGAATTAGCTTATCTATGACAGCCGTCTCTTTTCCTGTTTTTGAATGTCCGGTATCATATAGTTTCTATTTTAATAATAACATATAACTTCATGTTGGTACAAGTACATTTTTGTGTAGATTAAATTAGGTAATGCCTGATTAACTCTAGCTTTACCACAATGAATAAAAAGTAACATCGGCCATCCAATTATCGTACAATAAAAGGAGTAGAATAAAATCTCATCTTGGACTTGAAATATTTGAGGCAAGACGAGACAAATTCTGATTCCTTTGATCTGATTTGACAGATCAATTCCGAGAGAAGCATTGTTTCTCACACGGGATTTCTTTATAAAAAGATGAGACTTTGCAGTATAAAAGTTTAAATTTGGATGAGTAGGAATAGAAAATAGGAATATAAGGAATTACTCTCGTTGTGTGATATAACTCATGCTAGATCAAACTCAATTGAAAATCTGTCATAGGATCGTTATCTTTTCAATCATTTCTCAAGCCTCTTTCCTGCCTATTTACATTTCCCATTTGGCTCTCAATCTCAATTTCATTTCTTTTTTTAAGTTTGTCTCATCTCAACTCGACAGTTTGTGACACATGGTAAACGTATGATGGGGCTTTACTTCAGAAACCGTGTATTTTTTCGCCTCGTAATCGCAAATCTTGTTTCAAGTTTGACAGCTCGAGATCTCTTACAACCAATTTAATCGAATTGAAAGAACAAATCAGATCCTGTGCTTTCTCTACCAAGTAGCTTTGACGGATGTGACGTTTTGGATTTTGGACAAATCGAGTTATTGCCTTTTAATTGCAAATACCTTTCAAAAACAAGCGTTTCTCAACTTTTCCATAAATCTTTACCTTAGATATCTTGGTTAATCTGTGTTTTTGTCAAAAAACATTTGATAAAAACCAGCCTAACTTTTGTGTGTCGCATTGCCCCTATTTTCATATATAAAGCTTTTCTGAAGGATATCTAAAAATGTTTGACATTGTACCATTTTAAACTTATTGTTGCCTGCATTGCATGGTGGTTGATATTGATATTCTTAAAAAGTCTGTACCTATGTTAAAGCAAATTTATTTGCCTGCTTTTAGCATTTGAGACTTGGGACTGAAACTCTTTCAATTCAAGTTTGAGATTATTGTGAGATTTGCATTTTTAAGAAGCCTTGTTAGTTTCTTTCTGCTCTTTTCTATTTTTTCAATTCCAGCAAATCCAACAAAGTTAAGCCATTTCATTCCAACATTCATTCCTGCACTTTCCTATTTCCTACTTGTGGGGAATCAATTTAAGAGGAACGCCTATTCTGGATAAAGTCACCCCATGAATATTATTATGATATGATTACAATTCCTTTCAGAAAGCCTGGGTAAAACGGATATAGCGAGAATAGTGACTCCAACTAGAAAAAATAAAAGTGAATGGCACACAAGAAACAACCAAATTACAAGTTATAAGGGTTTGTACTGAACGTCACTATATAGTACGATCAAAAAGACAAAATGGAAAAGTTTCCTCATACAGGGATTACAGTAGAAAGTACAAGAGGAAAGTAGAATGTCGCACCAAAAAATGAAAACAATACAACTTTTGTTCCATTCTTTCTTAACGGAGTTAAATCCCAGCCACAAATTATTGGAAGACATTACGTTGGTAGGAAATAAAAGGAAAACTTTTATGGTGACACTACCGAATACCGAAACTGAATAGGGCACACGAACAAGGAAAAAGTAAAACTTTGTGTGTAATCTCGTATAAGAGCTTTTTTGTCTCGGAGGTAATTTCTCTTTTTTCCTTTTTGATTGAATCCTTATTTCTAGCCTAACTTTACCTCGACCTGAGAAATTTTTTCCTTCTGAAGAATACTTCAGCATTCCTATAAATGCCTCCGCCAATGGGATTAAGTCGTCTTACTTCCTTAACTTACCTTTGATGTACAAGAAACTCCTGCTTTTTGTACTCTATTCTTTTTTTAACTTTTAAAACAACATGAATTTATTATTCTTTTTAAATCTGAAAGTTTTAGTTTTGTAAAATCATTTAAATTGCATTATAAATTCTACCCTTTTAAGGCTGGCAAGTGGGATTGCCCCTTTTATGTCAATGTAGGCGTGGTCAATCGGGTTGTTTGGTGCTAAAAGCAATCAATTAATCATGAAGATCAAAACAAGGGTAACAAAAGTTCACTCTCGGTCGGATAGGTATATTCGTGTATTGAACACCATATGCTCCATATATTCAAATGAGTAATAAAAACTCACACAAAATGTGATACATTTTGGTATTTTAGAATATCCCCTTTATGACTGTTTGTTTCTTCTGTCCGTATTTTAATGTGATGGAGGAACATCATTTCATTTCATAGCGCAACACAAAGTTAGCTAATGCTAATGACTCTGTATGAAAATAAGGAGGGTATGGAGTTGTGACGGCAGGTTGAATGTATTGTCAGACCCACAGATTCATTCTCTAATTTTAATCTACCTATGCAAAATGTGTCATAAAGTAATAAGAATTTAATTTCTGGTCATGATCATATCGCAAACTGTTTTCAGCTGGAGGTATAAGCTTTATGAAAGCATAATATTTTGTATGAGACGATGTCATCTTGTAAAATGTAAAGTACACTAAGTAAAGCTTCAAAGTACAAGCTTATTTTAAAGGCCTGTGCTATTAAATATTACATACAAGAAGATAATATTGCACTATTATATAGGTAAGGAAGCACAAAGTTTGACTAAAACAGGAATGGAAATTTGGAGGAGCTTAATACTTTAATACCCGCTCGGGTCCTATTATTGCAATATATAACGTTTAATGCATCTAAAGGAGGATGAACAAGTGAAATGGAATGGGCAAGTATAGGGTGAAAGTATCATCATATAAAAGTAATTTATAACTTTGCACTGATATAGAGAGGAAATCAGAAGGGAAGAAGAGAGTCAGAGAGAAGGAAGTTGAATGCCATGGCATAGGCGTTGTAAACCGTTCGTTGGAAATGATAGTCCAAAATCCGTGAGTTATAAATTTCGACCGCACAAAATCCCTTGAAGTCTCCTGAGAATTTCCACTTCATCCAGACCAGATGGGTCCAGCCAAGCCACCAATGTAATGCTATGGGTAGAGAAAGTGAAACCACCATCCACCACCAAACCATCATGTACGATATAGTACGTGTACCTATTATCAAGAAGAAGAAACTTCCTTGTTTTTGAATCAGGTTTCTGAATTAGGTTAGGTATATACAGAACTATTAGTAGCTCTTGCTGGGAGCTCTTGACTTTTGTAGCAGTCTCTTTACTAGCCATCATCATTAATAAAATTAGAAAGTCAGAGCCCATTTTCTCTTTAAAGCATACACTTTGTAAGCTATTAAAATAACAGCGTAAAATACAATATTAATGTTTCCAAGCGAAAATTTAGTAGTTCGACTATTGTGAGCCAAATATTTTTATTTTAAAAATACAGTTATTTTTGTCACTGCATTCACATATATTATGAATCAATTAAATAATTCCAGTACAATCTATTAACTTATTTATGATACATTACATCGTTTATTCGTTTTTGGCTTATTACTAACAAATTGTATAATTGTAAGTTAAGTGGTCGTGGTTAATTTCATTTCTTTAGAATTAGAATCCTGCACAAATGTGAAACCATAAATTAAAAATAAATTCGATCACCATTATATGGCTTTTGGATGCTTCAATCCATTAAGCAAAAACATGTTTCAATTGAATTTCAATTTCTCCGTTACATTTGTTACCAAATATGACTCCATAACAAATGCCACATAATTGTGCCATTAATAAATCCTTTGAGTTCAGTTTACAGTTAAAATTCAAAATACAGTCTAAATGATTTGTAATTCATAATGGATTTTATAATAGGCAGCTGCTGCTTCTCTATTTTGTATAAAATGAGACCAAAATGGCCAAAATCTGCATAGCATTTTTTATAAAGTATAGTTAAAGTTATATGGGACATGGGAGTCCACATAAACGTATCATTGATGTTTACTGTATCTGCTTCTGACATGACTTTGTAAATAAAAAGTAGAGTTGATACAGTTACATTATTATGAAGAGAAACTGAGGTATAAATTATAAATAATTTTAACTTGGAAGCGTTCTATTCAATCAAATCCAAATGTAAATAGTAACAAACACGTTGTACGCGGTGTCTGACCTATGTGCCCAATAAAACGCCATGATATGTGGTTAAATGATCTGCACGCTTTTTTATTAACAAAGTATCACTCATTTCAATATTCATTTTTTAGTTTTGAGAAAATTAAAGAATCGCCCAACTGAAACTAGCGAAACCACAGTTTTGTTCTGGCAGCTCGATCTGAACCTTTTTTGAAAAGTACGAAGTTAGGAATTTCTCTTCTCCAGCTCGAGGGGGAAGCTCTAGTTCTTCAACTTTCTTCTCTTTTCACCATTTACTTTCATTCGTTAACAAAGCCTATTTCATGAATTTTTAACGTATAAATCATACGGTATGATTTGTACTTAATTATTACCATTTATCGTACCGTATACTGTAAAATTTATAGCATTTTTAACCTAACTTCAAAAAATAAATTCTGAGAGGGATGCTGCAAAAAAGTTTTCATAATTAACTCATATCTGCAAACTCTGTTGTGGTATAGATTATTATCTAACTGATAACTGAAATTTAAAGAAATGGATAAAATAGATGAACTGGGCAGTGCTCTATTAGTCTACACTTTAGATTTTGTTTTGTGTATTCTACGCGTACCAGCACCGGTGATGCTGTTAAAGTATTCATGATTTATGAACTTTTCAATTTAATTTAGAATCCGTAAGCACTAAATTTTACCTTAAAAATATGAAATTGGTAATGTCATCTATCCATCCATCCATCCAAGAAAAAACATCCATAGTAAAAGCGAAAACTTTGAGTCATTGACTACATCCTTAACACTCTGCAAACTAACCACACTCACATTTGTAAAAATTAAATCAAGGACCATGCATGTATTCTGAAGGATGGCATTCCAAATAAATAAAGAATATACTTTTGTAGTAATAAATCTAGTTCACGTCACGAGGTCTTCGCGTCGAATTTCCAAAGGTTTACTGAAAATCTTTAAGACATTTGATTCAGTAAAATAAATTGTTTCCGGTCACCGGTGTGTCCAATAACCTTTAAAATAAAAGTATGAATGAAGTATTTGCGTTCGAGTTGTGATTGACTAATTCATTGCATTAAAATATGCTCATAAAGGGTAGAGTAAAGGTTAGTACTAAGAAAGAATAGCAGTAATCATTAGGGTCACTCAGACCATGAAAAGCCGCCCTAAAACATAAGTATACAACTTTCAGGTCAATTGATTTCTCTTATGGTATAGTAAATTTCCTGCATACTTTCTTCACCTTAAATAATATTGCTAC
>JAQFZZ010000341.1:0-20588 GCA_034696405.1 Isotoma caerulea
ATACAAGAAGTCATGAGGTTAAGCAATAATAATGTAGGATATTTGGAAACGTTGTTTGATGCTACATTGATTGCTTTTGTAAAGTTACGAAAAGATGAGTTCCCAAGATTTAGGGAAAATGACCTACAACATATAAATTTAATTTCAAAATTTGCTTTTGCTTGTGAAGTAGGTAAGCTAGATAGGTTCTGTATAGTATTGCATATTCTGTTAAAAAATAATAGAATAGAATGTGCTGAAGAATACATAAAGATGGCGTGTAAAAACATTAACTTTCTTTTCGATTTAAACATTACTCTTAAATATGAACTACTGGAGAAAGTATTATTGTTTACCATTGTGCAAAATGACAATTTAATGTCCAACGAAGACATCGAGAAATGGAGCTTTAGAGAATTCGATCAGAACTTTTATCTGCCTTTGATAGACGTAGCGTTACACTTAGCAATGAAGCACTTTCATTGGAATGAAGAAATGTGTATTGATTTTAAAAACAAAGTCGCCGGGAATATCTTGGAGAATGATTTGTGGGGCAAGTACGATTTTCGAGCTACACAGTGCATTTTACTTTGCAAAGATGTCATCAATTCACCTATGATTAGGGCATATGAATGCGCTATAGAAACAATTCTTCTAGCCAAAAATATCAGAGTGAGTGATAAACGAAGTAATTTCAAAATATTTGAAGAAATACTGCACTCAAAAATAGAAAAATTAGGTGAAAATCACAGTAATGTTATGAGTCTGAAAGAAATGTTGGCAATGTTGTTTGAAAAAATAGGCCAATTTGAACCAGCGTTGCAGTTGTTTGAACAAATTAAAGAATTTGCTGTCCAATCCGAAGTAAATGAAGATGAGTTAGAACAGCATCTTTGGAACGTGGCAAGGATTAAACTTCGATTAAATAATGTAGTTAATATAAAAAGCTATAAGGAGCTTAGTGAAATTGACGTTTCATTGAAAGATTGGAAAAAGCTGTTAGACAGCTATACAACTGTTTTAGGTGAGAATAACTCTTTCACTCTGAAAATCAAAAATAAAATAGCACTGCATTTATGCCATAAAAACAAATATAGGGAATCAGAGTCTATCTTGGAAGAAGTTTTCCGTTCCAATAGTGTAGACGAGATTAATGTTGGTTTCAACACGTTACAGCTTATTGGTGAGCATTTATATTTGAATAGCAATTATGAGAAATGCCAGGAATTGTTGGAGAAGGTTCATCATTATCAGATGCATTCATTAGGTAATTATCACAAAGATACAGTTAAAACTAAACAGAGTTTAGCGAATGTAAAAGAACGGTTGGGTTACCTATTTCAAGCATTCCAATTACATATTGAACTTGTCAAATACTACGAAAATGAGAATATTAATGACGCACACTCGTCAAATTGCATTACTCATTTTAATAATTTAAACTGCATTCGACATACAATTGCAGATATCAAAAATAAAATTGGATTCTCATTGAGCAGTTTAGAGAAAATGCTTGAACATTCTACAATCGTATTAGGGGACAATCACCTATTAGTAATTGAAGCTAAAATTGTTATCGCAAGGGCATTAAAACTGAAAGATAATAAACGATGCATAATTCTTTGCAAAGAAGTTTTCGATTCACAATATGATAAGAAATACAAAGAAGCTTATAATGTTTTTGTCGAAGCCATTGGAAGTGAATCAAATTATCAGGAACTTGAAACAGTGTTAGAAGAGATGTTAAAATCTAAGAAACTCAAAGTTGGAGAATACCACAGCAATATGTTTCGAATCATGGAAATATTAGGTGACACAAAAGAGAAACAAAAAAATTTTGAGTCGGCTTTAAAATTGTTTAAGCAAGTAAGATATTGCGGAATAGCATGTCAATGGAATGAGATAGATATAAAATGTGTATGCATAAAAATTTTCAAATTAAATCTGAAACTGGGAGAATTCTTTCATGACCCACAGCTTAGCATCGATACAGAATTAGAACTTGTCAAAACACATATTTATGACATACCTTTAAAGTGCATTAGACTGATTTTAGAATTTTATGTACACATATTAGGAAACAAGCACAAATTTGTTTTGCAATTAAAACAAATAGTTACATCAAGGTTTTCGGAAAAAAAGACTTTGAACGAATTTCATGTAATATTGGAGGAAGTTCTTGCGTCCAATAATATGGATGAGCTGAAACTAGAACTCAGCATTATGACAGATATTGCAAACAGCAATGCGTTTATTGATTGTTACGAAAAAACCACTGGATTGTTAGAGAGAATTCTTCAACTTCAGACTCTAACCCTTGGTGAATATCACCAGGAAACAGTTCGAACGAAGGTTCGTTTTGCGAATGTATTTGAAGTTCAAGGCAGATTTTATAGAGCTTTAGAGTTACAAATTGAAGCGTTTAAGTACTATGAACAAGAAATCATTAGAGACCCATATTCACTACATGATAATTCCATAGTTGTAGACTCTTTAAAAAACAGAATTGATAAATTAAAACATAACATAGGATTTTCAGCTGAGAATTTAGATAAGTATTTACTTATGTACACATCAATTTTGGGTGCAGACCACCTACTCACGCTTGAAATTAACAAACAAATAGAAAATGTGTTGAGGTTTGATGCAATCGGAAAAAGAGTCATCCTCTGGGAAGAAGTCCTAGACTCAGTCTCGATATATGAAATGAAGCACAAAGAACCTTACAAAACCCTTTTTAACATTCTCGAAAAGGAAACAGATAATGAAAAAAAAGAAAAAATAGTTGCATATTTTAATGAAGTACCGTTGAAAGAGCTAAGAAAAATTTTGGCTTTTTATAAAAGCAAATTTGGCAGCAAGCACAAGAAATATTTGCAATTCAAGCATGCAATTGCACTGCAGTTTTCTCATCAGAACAAGTTAAGTGAATTCCAGTTTATGTTAAAGGAAGTTCTGTTGTCAAATGATATAGATGAGCTTAAGTTAGCGCTGATTATAATGAGAGCAATTCCAGATAGAACATTATTATTTTTTGATTTTAAAGAAAAGTCAAGTGAATTGTTGAAGAAAATTCTTTTTCTTCAGATTATTGATAGCGGTGAAGATCAAGAGGAAACAGTAAAAACAAAGGAGGACTTTGCATATGTACTTGAATGTCAAGGTCAATTTTATAGGGCATTACGGTTACAACTTGAAGCGCTCAAATACCGTGAAGCAGAAAGCATTAGAGATCCATGTTCATGGAATGTGAATTCGATAATTTTAGACTCCATAAAGAGCAGAATTCTTCAAATTAGAAAAAGCATTGGATCCTCGGCTGAGAATCTTGATAAGATTTCACTTCTGTATAAATCTGTTTTAGGAAGAGATCACGTATTGACGGTACAACTTTATAAAGAAATGTCAAAGCTGGCGAGAAATGAAAATGTCAATGTATCAGACTTTGCAAGTTTAAATCAACAACTTAAACCCAGGGTCTGGGTTAACTGGTCATCATGTTAAATACGGTTGCCATTTAACATTAAACATAACCGGTTCACTTGCGTTACTTTGAATTCGGATGAACACTCCGAATGTATTTTTGAAATGAAAAATAAAATAAATAAAATGAAATTACTTCTCAGTTTAGGAAACAAATCTAAAATTGAAGCTGCAATACATAATCTTGAGCACCTTGTATGGTGTAATAATTGTCAGAAATTAAGAGACTTTTTAGAGAAGTTTCTTGAGTTTCAGATTAACTCTTATGGTAAGAATCGCAAAGATGTCTTGAAGACAAAGGTTATACTAACTACTGTCATTAATTAGTAATAAAAACACTTCAGGTAGTATGGAAGGATGTCAATCCGATCCGTCCGGATCGGTTTGGATTTTCATCGGATCGGATCGCCGATTTTTCAATATGTTGAAAAATCCGACGGATCAGATTGAGGCTAAAATCCGTCGAATTGTAATCCAAAAAATCCGACGGATTTCGGTTCGGATTTCGGATTAACAATTGGTTTGAAAATATCTGCCAACTGTCTATTTAACTGCATATTATAAGTTTAAAAAAGTTCCCTTTTTCTTTATTTTGGAAACAAATATGAAAATGTAATAATGAGAATTATATATTTTTTGTCACTGTACAGTAAGATCATGAAAAATAGCAATACCGTGAATACCGTCTTTTAAAATCGATAGTCACATATTCAAAGCAGTTCTTGAAGCTTACATTTTTATATTTCATCAATTTTTAACTAAAAAATTATTCTAGTCATTTTAACAGGGATTACCGCAAAGCAAAACT
Organism: Isotoma caerulea; assembly: GCA_034696405.1. NCBI lineage: Eukaryota > Metazoa > Arthropoda > Collembola > Entomobryomorpha > Isotomidae > Isotoma > Isotoma caerulea. Next base: position 4,271 of record JAQFZZ010000341.1, read on the forward strand.
GCATGTCAATAAGGTCCATTTGTTGGAAATTTATCGACGTGACGGACCGACGGACAGAGCATTCCCATAAAGTAGCTTTTGTTAATAATATAGAACGTAAAACTAAAACATGAATGATAATTCTCATCAGAGAAATGCCTGTTTTAGGACATTATGGCTAATTGACGTGGACCTATAGAATATAAAACGCATGAGAGCAAGTTCGACATTTTATTTGAATACTGAATTTTCCAGCCTCGATATACTAGCAGAAATGGACAATTTTTGACTACTAATCTTGACCAGAAGACAGAAAGTAATATTAGATTGTTTAATAATGGATGAGTTTTTCATTTTCTGTCTAGTTTTATTTTAAGAAATATGTGTAACGTATTTTATTTTATTACATACGATAATTCGTGTTATTTATTATTTATGACAATTTGACAATAGACAATAGAATGTTGACTTTATTTTAGCTTGTTTCAAGATTTTCTTGAGATTTCATGCTTAATTTATACAATTAAGGTAAAGCCTGGTTGGAGTTACAATGTCATGAACGTAGTCGGTAATTGTAAAATAATCGGATTGGCTCGATGATACGATTTGAAAGGAAAACAGTACTTGCTCGGCTAGAGATAGTTACTATCTATTATAGATAGAATGCTATTATAGTTACCACAATCCACAATCCCGTAGAAATGGATGACTTGGTATAGGACTTCCTGAAGAAGTAGCTCCCTAGCTTCCCATTTTTGGGAGTCAGTCACGTTGGCAACAAGTCGATTTAGCAACTTAAGAACTTTGTGCCCAAACACCAAAAACTTTGGCAACAAGTCGAGTTGGCAAATTTTACCCCCACAATTTGGCAACAATAAGATAATGTTTTTGTATTTTTGGCAACAAAACTAAAAGTATTGTACAAATGTCATTTTTATTCGTCAACAACTATGTGATTAAATTACATTAATTACACATTACATTACATTAAAACAATTGAAAAGTTCATTTTTGATCAAGCACTAACTTAGCAAATTTTAAATATGCAACACGTTAAAGACTCCTCTTTTTTATTTTTCTGTATAAACTACATAAGTCAGAAGTTCGAGGAATTTTGTTCTTAATTCTATCATGCAAGATCCAAAAAGCGATAGGAGATAACAAACATAGCCGGTTGAGCAAGTGTACCAAAGTGCTCTCGAGATACTAAGCTACGGGTTTTAAGTCAGTTGGCAGTAAATTGTTAGCTATGTATCTAAATCGTCTCCTAACATCGCCAACAGAAATAAATGCTAGGGATACGAAAATAGTTTCATGTGATTTTTAAGGTTCTGGTCAGACTCATATACCTTTTTAGACCTATTTCCTGTGCTATCTAGTTGAAAAATCAATATTTTTCAACTTTTTGGCAACACATTAAAAATCGTAACTGTAATTTTGGCAACACAAATCAACTTTTTTTCGTTGTTTTGCCAAGTTGACTTTTTTTTAAAAACTGTTGCCAATTTGTAAAATGGCTTGTTGTCAATTGGACTTGTTGCCAACGTGACCGGGATTCCCCATCTTCACGTTTGCAACGATATAATTTCTAAACGCAAATCATTGACAAGTATTTTTGCATTCTGTATTCATTATTCCTACAGTCAGTATTTCAGCATTTTACATGTGTTTGCTGAAGAGAGAAAACCTTATCGCAATAATATATTATTAACATTCATCATGCAGAAATAATGTATTTAAAATAAATTACAAATAGAGAATTAAATGTTAGGTATTAATTTACAAGTTTTATTCAACATTTTTTATTTGACATTTACTACATATATTAAGTTTAATTAATTAATAATTTAGCTACCCCTAAATATTTTACTATATTTGTTCCTGATACTTTTTCTAACACGACACTACTAACTCAATACAGTTCAGTATTTTTTATTACTAATCATTATTATATTTTCATTTCAACTTTGGAGATTATTTATAGAACAAAAATATTATTGACACATTCCACCTTAGGTTAGTGTAGGTTAAGTAATTAGGTTAACTCTTTAAGGTTAGTTTTTGAATCTGTATTATTCTTCGGAAAAATAACGTGACTCATTTAATAAACTCATACATACATACCTACATTATTTTATTTTCTTGCTGAATCCTGGAAATGTTTTTTCTTTAAAATTTAAATTAAAATATTAGGCTTTTTTTCAGTGTTCACCCATTGCTTAATATTCAGTTGCTGGCTTGCTTGCTTAATTAGCTTTAAAGCTCTTTTCCGAAATTAGAACTTTTCGCTTGGGTTGCTGTTTAGCAGAGAACGACAAACCCAGGGTTTTATTCTAACCCAAAACCCTTGGTTTTTAGGGGTTTTTAGGGTTTTTTGGGTATTTTAGGTTTTTTTATGCTAGGAATATAATAATGAGGATTTAAATCCTGTCTGCGACGATAAGCAGCAGCCGTTTTTATACAAATCAACCCCACCAAATAAAAATTTCCCAACTTTTTTTTCATCTTCTAACTCCGTTCCATTTCCTTGGCATATATTTTTACAAAAAGTGTACATCTTGACTACTTTTTATTTATTTAAAAACAATTTTTATTATCCCCAGTCTTTTTCGAATTTATTTAAAAAACATTCGACTCTAGCACCTCAAGGGGACTTACGCACTGTAAGTTATATTTCGGCTGATCCTATTTATTTCAAGTTTCTTTATTTAAAACTGGACTAAGTGCCCGTGAGTGTAATCACGGGTCTAGCGATCAGCGGCAAATAACAGGGTCGCAGCGATAACATGTTCTTGCTGATAGCTAGATCCTTGATTACACTCACGGGCACTTAGTCTAGTCTCTCTTGGAAATAAAATGTTCAGAATTTCAGATACGTTAGCTAAGCCTTTAAAAATCTTAGTTTTCGGCTTTAGTTCATGATAAAGCAGAGTAATATCTTGTATCTCTTTGCCTCAGCCGGTGTAGTGTTGGGGATAAGAATGCAAAACAGATCTCGATGTTACGATTCGGTATAGGGTTCGAGTTCCCTCACCGGCAGGTTTACTGCTTTTGAATGTTTTGGCAAAGTGGTTTCTTTAAAATATAAAATTTTGATGCATTTGTACCCTCCACCTAATTGACATATAATTTTCAAATCAAATAACTCGCATAATCTACATTTTATTATTATAAAAAACAATACTTTTTTCCATCGTCAATTTTATTTATAGTTCGTCAAAGTGATTTACAATAAACTAAATGTATGAACAATTCAATTATTGTCACCATCATTACTCTTATCTCCTGACCCTCCTCCATCACCACCAACTTTCGCATTGAGGTTGTTTCCATTTAATCTAGAAACTGTTGGAAAAAATAGATTAAATATTCAATTTTTAATTTGAAGTTGAAATAATAAAAAACAAATTTTAATTATTGAGGTTACCTTGGTTTTCGGTTGGAATATTCAACTGCAACATCCATCTCCTTATACTTTTTCAATCTCATAGTTTCAGCTTTCAACTTAGCGATTTCGTCATATTTATCTTTAATTGCTTTCTTAGCTGCATTCGCTTCTGCTATTCGCTTCCTTTCAATTGCAATTTCATTGGTTTTTTTGCACATTTGACAGTAAAGCATTGCCTCTGAAATGTTAAATAATAAATTGTATTAACTTGATCTAATTCATGCATTATAAGGAAATAAAATTAGTATATTTACGGAAAAGAATTGTATTAATTAATCTTACTGTGAATAAACCCGTCACACTGAGCACATCTTCCCCAACCTGTTGAAACATCAAACTGGCCTCTTAGAACAACTTCAGGATTAGTACATCGAACTGAAATAATAAAATGATAATACATTTTCATACTAAACAATGTTTTACTAAAAAAAGTTAAAATCAGAAAACTAAAATGTATGAAGCATTCACCTGACTTGTAGAGGTTTTGCTTGAATGTAATCCAACCGCAGAATATGCAATAACGATCAAATTTGCCGTCAAAAATTCGTAGGTGAATGTTTCCTTTAGAGCCCTTATCGTCCATTTTGGCCCTTTTTTGATCTCCCATTTCTCTATATATGAATACATTAAAACATTTTTCAAGAAAAAATAATAAAAACAAATTCAAATTTCATTTCCGTAAAATCATAAAATTTTTTGAACTTACAACAATTGCGAAGCTGATCTCGATATTACAATTATTTCTGAAGACTTACATTGTGACACGATTGCTCCTGTGTACTGTCACTTGGATAGGTCTGCTTGTAAGATGAGTTCACTGGACCAGTTTCAGTAACTTTGTAATTTGTAGTAAGTCACATACTGCAAGCACAAACAAAAATGTGAATACCAAATAATGTTGTATTAAAAAGGAGTATATGCGAATAAAATAATATATTTTACACATATATTGATACTTTCATAATATCAATGCAATTAAATAAAGACACACAAACATTTCAACTTACCAAAATTGCGAAAAAGATCTCGATGTTAGGATTAGGGTGAAGACGATGATAGATTTCAACAAACGTGAACTTATACTGCCACTTTCACGCTGCCGCTTGACACTGCACCTTCAACGCCACAACTTCAGACTGCACCTAGACACTGCACTTCACACAGCACCTTTCTACGCGCAACTTCACACTGCACCTAAAAACAAAAAATAATAATTGTACATACCACGCTTCATTTTCTGAATTGACTGGCAGAAGCTGCCTCGGGTCCTTTGCAGAGAGTGCCCTTTTGCTGCGAATGGTGAAGGTGGGAATGGACGCTAATATTGATGAGTATGCTAACGACGCAATGGCTCAATGGACAGTGGTGTTGAAAGATAAATTTTATTCGAAAATGCTTCGTGCCATTAGTTTAAAACCTCATGGGGATTTGAAAGAGGTTGAGAGGGAAATGTCATCTTGTAATAGGAAAGCGTTTAATGTTGGGACTGATGTAGGTGCGGGGAAATTTCTACCTTTGAGGTTAAAGTCTACTCGGAGACGCTATGTTAATGGAGAGGGTAAACTTATTGAGAAAAGGTTCTACATTTGTGTGGACAGATATGTTGGACGGTATTATAATCAGAGGATGAAAAGTGTGGTACAGAGTGGGTTAATGCAAACTTGGAGGTATCGATTCGGCTCAAAGTAGTATTCCAATACGCCGGATTGGCCGGATACTATTAATGAGTTTAAGGCACAAAGATTATCAGATAATATTAGTACGGTTTCCTTACTTGTTACAGTCTTGATGGGTTTAGTATATTTCTGTTTTTTTTTGAGCTCGCACAAGTATTTGTAGAAATGTTTTTGTGGTCTTACATATATCAGAGATAAAATCATAGTTTGGTGGAAGTTTTGCATCGTGGTTTTTAAATTTAAAAGGGATAGGCGAGGGAAAAGATGGCAGTTGAAAAAATTGAACATTTAATATGACATGAGTTTTATATGTGCTTATACGTAATTATGAGGGACGCGATTTAGGTCCAACTTAAACTTTTTCCTAAGGTACGTCCATAAGACTTCGGATATAATTTAACGGTGTAAATGAATACCAAAGGAAGCCACTCTATATTGCCTTTTTTGCCTATTTTAGCATTTTTTGGCTTTAGTTGCCTATTTTAAGGTTTTGAAGCCTTTTTTGCTTATTTAAGCAATTTTTGGAAAACTAGTGTGATGTTTTTTGAAATTGTGCATATTCTACAAAATTAAAATTCTGTAAACCATTTTAATTTTAAAAAAATTATTGTTGCGAAGGTTGCGTACTAAATGTCGAAAAACGTTCAATTATAATATTTACAGCTAGAAAAACAATGTTTAAATCATTGCGAGATACTTTTTTAGACGTTTTAGTACATATTTCAAAGTCCAATAACAGCCCTTTTTGTAGTTTTTTGGATGCCTTTTTAGATTATTTATAGGTGCCTTAATATGCGCCTAAAACAGCTTTTTTGGTCGCCTAAAATCGCGTCTCTGGTAATTATAAATACAAGTGTCTGAATATAAGATATATTCGAAATAAAATCAGCAACAAATATTACATTACGTATTTTCTAAGCAATAAAATTTATTTACGTTACAAATTAAATATTGGTAACATTTATCTTTGTATAACACAATGCATAAATAAATGAATTCAAAATATATATTAATTTCGTTACTAAAATTTGAATGAAGTCATATTATAGTCAAAAAATTAATTTTCACCTTCGTCTCCGTCACCTAAGCTTGAATCAGCTGTTCCTTCCAATATTACAAAAGAGATTCTGTTATTAATTTTAACAATAACTTGCCAACCATTAAATACGTTAGCGTAATCACCAAGATGGAGTTTTAACTTTATTATTTTAATATGCAAATACCGTATACATTTTTCACTCCAGTTATATTCCAGGGCGGTACTTCCGATGTATTGAAATAATTGTACTGCTAATCTAAAATTGCCCACTTTCTCTATCGCCTCTGCCAAAAATTCGATCAACCTGACCTCATTGCTGTAATTTTCCCCTCTTTCAAATTTCTTTACTTCTAATAGTTTTTTTAACTTTACCTCATTGTAATTGTCTCCTTTCTTTTTAACTTCAAGAAAAAGTAAGCTGCAAGCTTCTTTACATTCGGCGTCACATCGTGAATCGCGAACTTCTTCACAAAGAGAAATACATCTTTCATTGTCATCAAATATTATATTTCTTGCTATGTCAATCTTTAACTTCACCGTGAATTGGTGATCCTCGCCCAGTATCTTAGCATAAATGTTTAGAACTTTCTCTAGCTTTTCCAATGAGAATCCGATTTTAGTTCGAAGTGTTTCAATTATATCTTTATTGTTCTTTAAAACTTCTGAGTTATATCTGGACAAATGTCTGTTTTTATTATTTTCCATTTCATAATAATATAACTGTTCAACTCGTAATTCTAATGCCCTATTGAACTGACCAAAACATTGAAGCGACGTTGCTAAAACATCTTTTGTTGTAACAATATCTTTATGATTGTAACCTAAAGAATTAGTCTGCAATACAAGAACATTTTCTAGCAATTCAATTAATTCGACATAATTCTCGCCTGCGTACTCAATGTTGCCAAGAATATGTCGAATAGTATTGATTGCAACAATAATTGCATTCAGATCATTTGAGCGGAGTACCTCCTCTATTAATGACTTTGATTCGCTGCACATGCCTTGTTGGTATAGTAGAAATGCGGTTTTATTTTTGAGTTGGAGGGTAAATTCGTCATTTTCTCCTAATATATCAATAAAACAAGTTAAAAGTATTTTTAAATCTTTCAACGAATTTTCACCATCAGTTAATTCACCAATGGGTTTTAATACAGCCACATTTCCAAGCCTCAGCTTTACTCTTGCCACATTCCAACGACATTGTTTGACGTCATCCTTATTCATATCAAAATCGACAGCGAAATCTCTTATTTGTTCAAATAATTCTAATGATATTTCTAATTTCCCGCCTTTTTCATGCAGCTCAGCTAAAATTCTTTTGATTTTAATCGTACCTTTGTGATTAGTACCTGTTTTATCTATCTTTGATTGTAGAAGCCTTTGAACAGCCTTTATTTTACTTCTGCTATCACTAGATTTGATTTTGTTAGCCATAAAGATTGTTTCAAATGCTGTAAGATATTCATCAACATATTCAGAATCTATTATTTTTTCACAGAGTGAAATGCATTGTGTGGTTCGAAAACCATTTCCTCCCCACGATTTATTTTCCAAAAGATTTCTAGCAAGTTTTATTTTGAATTTGAAAGTCATTTCTTCAATCCAACTGTAATATTTTTGAGCTAAATGTAAACTTACATCAAGCAACGGAAGATAACTGTTATGGTCAAATTCAACAAAAACCCACTGATCAAGGCTCTGGTTGGAAACTGATTGGTCTAGGCTCACAATGCTCCATAGTAGTAGTTTCTCAAGTAAAATAAGTTTCCTTGCTATAGTAAGATCAGAAGGAAAAACAATATTTTTGAAATCATTCATTGTGCATTTTACTGCACAGGCGAATCTATTATGTTTTAAGAGAAACTCCAATACTTCACAAAACCTATTAAAAGTATTGATCCCACAGTTAAAGCAATGTTTCGAAAGTGTGTTCAGGTGTTGTAAATCATTTACCCTAAACCTTGGTGTCGCGACTTTTGGTAACTTTGTGAAAGCTGTGAAAGCAGCATCAAACAAGTTAGGTAAGTAATCTGGATGCTTAGTATGTATTCTGATGACTTCCTGTACTAACCGATGAATGCTTGCAATTCCATTGTGAACCTTTACTAGCGAATAACTATGGACCATCGCAAAGCCATGATTAAAGCCAACGTCACGCATATTTTTATAAATTTGATTTAAAATGCTTGTTTCAATTCCATCTGGGTCTAAATGAGCAAGTATTTTTAGAATTTCAACAGCGTCTTCACTCATTTTCTCAATTGTCACGTTCCAAGTAAGCAACGTTGTCATAGAGTAATCGTGTTCAATGGTGTTTAAACTGTGGCCTAACAGTGCGATCTTTTTTCTCTCAAATTCTCGCACGTAATCTGAAACGCGGTAATTTAGAGTTGCAGGATGCGTTCGTTGCTGTTTAATATAAGCTACTGCCTGCTGCAGTGCCAAAGCATAATACTGAAACTAATGCACATAAGTTTTCGCTATTAGAATCAAATGGGCCCAGATTTGATCTCTGGAGTATTTTTAAAGCGTCCTTTTCTTCGAGCACATCTAATTTTAGAGTAATACCTGCATTATCGAGAACCATGCTATTTCGGCTCGTTACCATAACAAAAATCTGAGAATAATCTTTAGCAATTTTTACAACTTTCAACATTTCATCGTATTTAACATCAACGTTGTCAATAACAACTAACAGACGACGACTATTTTTGAGAATCAAATTCACTATATCATCAAAATATTCTATAGGACTTAACTCTGACCCATATGGTACCCCAAGATGTTTCCCAACCTCAAAAATGGACTGTTTTAGTGTTTCAAATGTGTCTCCATGCAACCAAATACGACTGATATCTGATATGAATGCTGTGGAAAAGCTGAAAATCTTGTGGTAGCGTATATCATCAACGAATTTTTTACACAATTCGGTTTTTCCAATTCCACCAATCCCACAAAGTAATATCAAATTGTCATTGGCTTTAAAATGGGAATGTAGGATTTTTAATTCTGGTTTTCGACCAGTGAAGTTTTTTGCAGGAATTTTCTGTCTCTGAAGATGACTTATTGGCCATTTAATTTCTTGTTCATATCTCAGAACGTGATTTCTGATTTCTAGAGCCTTTCGTCCGCTAAGTTCTTGGTCTGCTCAGAAATCAGCGAAATGTTAATCAGGCCTGGCACAATTGAGAATAGAGTTTTAAATGTTGATTAAATTGTGACTTACCTTGGTTTACCGGATGGTTTGCTGGAGTTTTAAATAAATCATCGTGTCCAAAACTTCCGAGTAGTTCTCCTGTTTTGAATATTTTAACAATTAGGCTATAGGAATACTTTGGAAACAATTGTGAAATGAAACTTATGAATCGTGCAGATTAGGAGAATCATTTCTTTAAAACCAAAACAAGTTTTTGAAAAGAGGTATTCTAGTTTTTTGTATACCTGAGACGCCATCTAATCCCATGGTTAACAGAATATCGCAAACATGACTGATACGTCTACCATCATGTTTCAAAACCCATAGTTTAAACATTTCCGAAAAAGCTTCGTAGTAAGGCAAACTGCAAGTTTTAATCCCTCTGTCCCATCTTTTCACATCTTGAGTTTCTGAACCTAGACATTCACAGAACTCATACCAACGATCAAGTAGCGCAGAATATTTTATGAGAAATTTAACTAAATCGTCAATTCCGACCGCGCCACACGAAGGGGCCATTTTATTTGATTTCAGTAAATAATATTGTTGTATAGTAAAGGTGTAAAAATGGAAAGGGAAATTTGATATATTGTAGTTAAATTAGTGGATTACAACTTGTGACCGATCTTTCCGAAAAGGAGTTTTATTCATTATTATAAATTCAAAAATCGAAAATAAAATATTTTGTACTTTGCATCAATCCCAACTTAATTCATCATTCTTATGTTCGTGAACTTCACTGCACTTGTAATGTTAACGGGATACTTTGAATTTAATTAGAAAAATGTCGCTTTTATTCACGACATCGTCGCTAACATCGCAAAAGTTAAGGAGTGCAATCATACATTTTGGCTATACGAAAAGATGAATATATTTTTACAAGTACAGGAAGTACATAATATGGTGTGTATGTGGTTTTATGTCTTCAGTGGTTTTGCAGCAGCTAATTTATTATCGGTTCTCATTATTCATCATTAGTTTCACAGTAGAGCTAAGTTTGCTCAGATTATTATATCTGCAATTAAAATTTGTGACCAAAAACGGAAACCCAAGCATTGTTTCTTGGATGAGCCACAAAAGTTAATCATATTTGAGTTTTGACAAAGAACAGAAATAAATTATTGAAGTCAACATTTATACATTTAAATTAAATACAAATATCATCAAATAAAGGCAAAAATGGTTGGTATTTCCACACATTTATTTATTCTTATACTTCTACTTTCATTATAATGTTTTATATCAGTAACCAATATCCTTCGTAGACAAAGAAGGATCTTGGTTTCTGGTTTTATGTTGTATTTTCATGCATTTTGTTTTCTTTGTGGGATATTGTTTTTTTGTTTTTCATTATAATGTTTAAAACTATGACAATTAAGTACTTATACAAACCATGGTTTATTTAACTACAAAGATCATTGAATGACAGTCAAATTAAAAAATTCACTTTTATTTAAAAAACCAACCATGAAATATTTTTTTAATCAGCAAAAATAGGCGAGTTTTCTGTATATGTCTGTAATCTGTCTTTTAGCGCATTGTAAAGCCTCTATGGTCCCAAAAGGTTGTGAAAACTCTATTAATTTAAATTTAATAGTTAAGTGTTATAACAAAACTATTGCGGAATACAAAGATATGGGATGCGCAAATACTATTGGGGAACCCTACCTTGGAGGTAACATCTGATAACTCTGAACACTGATCAACATCGTCATCCATAAAAACGAGTCTTCAGAAAGTGATTGCAGTAACTGAGATAGTACTGCTAAAGCATTAAACATTACGTTTGCAATTCAAAAATTATTTTTTACTTGTTACTGATTTGTCATAGCGAAAAAATTATCTTCGATCAGGATGGTAATTTACGTATCAATATTTTTATCGAAAATAAATTTTGAATTATCGATTATATATATATAATATGGATATATCTATGAAATATTTGGACTATATTTGGACTTTTCTATAATGGAATTCATTAATTTATATGGAAAATCCTAAAATGGAAAATTCTATATTTTTTATTGGGATTTTTCTATTATAAATATGGACGATTAAATACATGCCTATTGAATATAATCAATTTAAAATTAATATTATACCTAAAGAATAATAATTACAATACTATAATTAAGTTGTGTTACTGCTTAGTTCCCTATTTATCTGTGAACAAATATATTAGCTATTTTTAAGTCTATATACGTTCGTTGGTTAGAGTTTGGTCACTTTACCCAATTACCTGCTGTCCTTCTTGTGTAAGCCGTGTTGTTGGATTTATAATCATATCTAAATTGTAACTTCTTTTCAAACAAACTATTAAAAGTCCCGCAAAGGTTAATGACTCTACACAATGTATTTGAAATGATATATAGAATCACGTTTTTATTTGTTCGTAGGCTTGTTACCGCTTAGACAATTAATTGTGTTACGAACTAGTTCGTAATACCAATGTTAAAGACGATTGTTAACTTATTTAGCAAAAATAAAAAACTCTTAAAATGGCAAACTATTCCATCATAGTTAAAATGCCAGACTCATATTATCGAAGACCGACATTGGCACTGAAAGTAGTAAAGTAATATTGTTGTCCAAAACACTATAAGTGAAATCTGATTTCAAATGTTTATGATAGATTGCAATGTTGAGCCCATTTATGGCTGCGTAAAATCGCAATTGTCTCATTGCTTTAGATTTATTTCTCATTAGCTTATCTTTGCTATTGTGTCGTTGAAATGCTGAATTCCACCGAAAGAGTGCGTGCTTCGCATTTTCGTGCATTCTTATAACTGGAAAAAACATAACTGCAAATGTCATGAAAAGGACAATTTTCATCCTAAAAACCATAAATAAATCCCTAATGGGATTTTCCAGTACAATTTTAAAATTATGAAATTATAAGGCAGCAAATCCCAATACCAAGACAGCACAATCCTGCCAATCCTTCGGGTCCTGCAAACTCCAATGATGCAATTTTGATGAGATATACGTTGTTGTAATATTTGAGTAACTCTTCAAGCTTCAGCTTTCGAACCCGGCACATCTTCAGTGTGTAGAACTTCTCAAGTAAACGAATTACTTGAAGGTGCATTGCCACAGGGTAAGCCAAAAATATCATTACCAATGGAAGCATCCGCATAGCTTCAGCCGTTCGAAGAGAAGTAGCGACAACGTCAACAATGTGCACGAATATTTCGTAGCTTGTAAAATCCAGCCACTTGTGGGGAATTATATTATCCAGTAGAATTTTGGTGGGAAGGAGGCCTTCAAGTTTCCCAAAAATGACCACTGCAGAAGTGTAGGCAAAAAATGCCGGAAGTGCAATACAAATGAAGTATCCGAGTACGTCAGGTTTGCCATCGTAGGTGGTCTTTGGTAGAAATCTTTGTGTGCTCTTTTTAGCATTTCGTCCTTTGACGTCTGGAAAAAATTACGTATGCAATTATTAAGTTTCGGAAGATACATGTGAAGGTGTCTGTTAATCCGTCTGTCTGTTATTTTGTTCGTCTGTCTGTTAAGCATATATTACTTTCGAACGGTTATACCTTGAACGATTTGGAACTTATTGTCCGTATACATGTTAAAAGGGGCGTATGCTAGATCAAGTTCAAAAATTAAGCCAACCGGGCATAAACAAAGATCCAAAAAAAATTTTTAAAAAGGTCCAAAAGGGTTCAAGTTTGGTAATAGTTAGCTACTATTTTTAACTAAACAGTTTCAAGTTGCCTAGAATATTTTCAATTTGCCCTTAATGTTTTAAAAAAAGTTTAAAAGATATAAAACAAGTTTTAAAGCGTTAAAATCAATTTTAAAGCGTTAAAATCAATTTTAAAGCTTTAAAATAAGCTCCAAAGTTTAACAATTAAGCTTTATCGGACGATACTTTTGTGTAAATGTATTAGATATAAGGTAAGGAGAGTGCGGAACCAATAAGTCATGCAAATCTTTACGAAATTAAGAAAATTGTAGATTTTGGGCAAAATGAAATATATTTGGATCAATTACAGTTGCCCTCAATCAAAGCCTGTATTTTTTATTAGACAACGTGTAACTACACTAACAGCATTCTCAGACTTAATCAGGGCAGTGGGTGTTTAGCCACTGTCAACTGTAACACTGTAACTCCTTTCTTTAGTTAGGAGATAATTTTTACTTTACTTTGTAATATTTATCCAGCAATATTACATGATCTTTCTGGATAATGTGTGAATGATTAAATTCCTAGGTGTTTACTAAGTAACGATAAGTAAACTATGAAATTGAGACTAATTCCCTAGAACTTTAATATTATTACCTGTCACCTGTTACAAGCCGTTCATTGACGATTTTCAATTCATTTAAGGCATTAACTATTTGGTCTCCACAAATAGCGCAGGCTATGTAAATTTCAATGACAAACAGGTCGCCAAACACAATAACTACATATAAAATGCAACTTAAGGTTGAAAAGTTGGAAATGATCCCAAAAAGGAACAAGAACAAAATTAAAATCATGGAACTAGGCATCAGTACAACTGAGAAGACATTTGCATACCACCTAATGCGGTCTTTGTGTTTCCGATTGAATTTGAAGATTCTGGTATTTGGATCCCCTTGTATAGGACAGGTACTCAAATATCGATTCAACCTTAAAGTTAAATCAACAGCTTTCCAACATAATTCTGAAGGCATTTTATTTCGATCATGAAAATTATAACTTCCGTTATTCAGTTGTAAATAGTAGTGCGGACGGAATTTAAATTCGAGTAATAATGCTAATGCCAAAAATGCAACTGAAGACAAATAATAGTCATTGAACTGGTTTTATAATGCTCGTGAGTATTTCCAAACCTTCTTGCTTTTTATCTTTTTAGGTAGCTAATTTAGAAAAGGTAAATAAATGAAGTTGTATAAAATAATTTATCTGCATAATCTAAATCTAGCTTGCCGTTTTCTTAAATACTTGAAATGATTTGAATTGATTACTTAAAGTCAAACCAAGCAAAGCTTGACCAAAATATACGTTTAAAGTTAAAAGATAAGCTAAAGTCCTTTACTCCGCTAAAACGATCTTATTTCGACTATCTAGCCATCGTCAGTACGAGAGGAAAGTTAAAAGATAACTGACTTTTAATTTGAAAGTTGTCTATGTACACAGAAAAGGGAAAACTGAATCAGGTAGCAACGAACTGTTGCCTTGACCCTTGACCCACACTCTAAAGTCCAAAAACTAACTGCTTTATGAAAACTAAAGAGATTTTGATGGAAAAGATGAACCGAGGACTACGGTACAAAAATTTTGAAAAAGAAAATAAAATCGGAAATTTAGAAAATTTCCAGCGGAGGAGATAAAAGTTATTCTTTTATCTCCTCTTTTAAAGTTATTATTTTCGATGACATACATAACACGTGCGATTCCACTAAATGAGACATGAATTACAGAAATAATATAAAACTTAATTCTGAGTGTTTAATGAGATTTTTCATCCTTTTAATGCTTGGTTTGGGACATTTTCGCTGATTGACGTGGACTTTGGACTTATAGAATATTCATGAGAGTGAGTTTTAATTTGAATACTGAGTTTTCCAGTTTTCTAATACTTGCAAAATAGATAATTTTGACCACTGTAATTCGGAGCTGGAGACAGAAAGTAATATTGGATTGTTTAATAATTGATGACTATTTCATTTTTTGTCTAGGTTTATTTTAAGGAATGTGTATAACGTGTTTTATTTTATTTTAATAAACACAATGATTCGTGTCATCCAATTTTTCAAGACGATGGACGAAAAAATATCAATCGAGTTTTTTTAACTTGCTTCAAGATTTTCTTTTGATTGTATACTTAATTTGTGTTTTATTATGTAAAGCAATTGTAAAATAATCGGATCGGTCATAAAACTTGAAAAAGGGGGAGATGTTCTACTTTAGATATTTGATATTGCTATCTTAGGTAGAATGCTATTAGTTAATAGTTGATAGAATATCTTAGAAATGGAAACTTGGTACATAACTTAATGAAGTAAATTTCTATTTCACCGTTTGCAACTCTAAATAAAATCTTCTATACGGTAATGATCGACAAATTTTTTTGCATCCTAGATTCATTTTTCCGATCCGACAGTCAGTAGGTAGTAATTTATGTGTTTCCTGGAAATAAAATACATGATTCCCGTAACATATTTTTGTTAACGTTGATCATGCAGAAATGATTTATTTAAAATAAATTACATATAGAACAATTAGGTGCTATTTATGAATTAAAAGTTTTATTCAGCAATTTTATTTGATATTTACTACATATTGAACTTAATCAATAATTAATTTCGCTACCCCTAAATATTTTACTACACTTAATTGTTCCTGCCAATGTTTCTAACTCGACTCTGCCAACTCAATTCAGTCCAGTATTTTGTAATACTAATTAACAACTATCTGTTAATTTTTACTGTCAACTTTTGAGATTGCGTATATCTTTCTTAATAGTGGAAATGTTTTTTTTTAATTTAAATACCTACCTAGAATTTAAAATTTTAGGCTTATTTTTGTGCTTGATTATCTATTTCATAAACTCATTGCAGTGCATAACATTAAAGCACCACGATTACGAAAAGCTTGCTATGCGATAGTGTCGAACTTTCAAATATATTACACAGGTGAATCTTTGAGTTATTCTTGGCTTGTCTATGATTAAAGCATAACTCAATAAAGACGTTGTACTGAACAATACTTTCCCTACCCAGTATTTCTAAAATGCCAGACTCATCTTCTCGACTGTAGATGAGGGAACAGAAAGCAACAAATTGATTTTATCATTTATTACGCTCAGACAATTTTACTCTAACAAAAATTACTTATGACAATATAAAATTTAAAGTAACTCCAGCTTAGAGGTAAAAAATTTCCCCCAGCTCTTTTCCTGCAGGCAAAGTACCCAAGACTGCAGCCGCATTTCCTCGCTGAAGAGCCAGAGAGATTCGCTGAAGTAAATAAAACTTCG
>JAQFZZ010000342.1:0-20582 GCA_034696405.1 Isotoma caerulea
CTTTAGAAAAAAGGCAGACCTATCTCTCTTTTCCTATCTTTTTCGATCTTTCTGAAAGATAAGTTACACCTATGATTAGAATAATGAGAAAAGGGTGGTTGAGGTACTTTTTGCACAGTTCGAAAGTAAAAATTTAAAAAAGCATTGAATATGCTAAATAGAGTAGATACGCCCAAACCCTGTTTACAATTTTTTTCCTTCAAATGTTTCTCATATTGTCAAAGTTATATCGAGTTATTAAATCTTTTAATAAACAACGCGGCGAATTTTTACAAAAATCAACTGAAATGCCAAATTAAATAAATTTATCTTCTGTAGGAAAAGTATTACCTTAGTATTATAATTGGACAATGACGTTCATTAAAAATTCTTCTCACGTGTTGTACCGGGTACAGGAAACTACATAGCCAAAATATCATAGTCCAACTTTTTATAGCAGCAAGATAATAAAAAAATATAATGTTATATTTTATTTAACATTATATTTTTTTATAAGTGCTAAGTGTTCACTTAGCACTTTTCAGAGCAAACAAATATCATAGCAATTAGCAGCCTCTTTGATGAATATATCCTTTCATAGCATGTAAAGTTTGATAGCTATTTACAACTTTTTTTCAAAAACAAACAAACAAAATATTGTCATAAAAGGTAAAATGTGATATTAAAATTAATTAATGAATTGCACATTGCAAACGATTCCTTTCACAAACTCTTCAGTTGTCCTGTTATCAAAATCATCGATTACTGCTTTCAGCTTCTCTGTCATATATTGGAACAGGAAGGCCATTTTTGGTTTTTATTCAACTTTAAATAACATTTTAAATAAAAAATGAAGCTTATCTCAATATAGAGTATTTTCTAGACTGAAGCAAGGCAAGAAGCAATAATTGGAAGCTTGTTATGACCCATTCTTCTATGATTATATTATAATTAACATATCTTGGAAAGTTAATTTGACTGTCTTTCTTTCCAGTAATGGGCTTTCCAGATAATCTACATTTGTTAAGATTGATTGCAATAACATCTTAACAAATATTAGTAAATGTAGCACAGTTGGGGGCTGCGTTTCACATACGTATGTAACCATGCACCTATTTACCAATTATTCCCATGCTTTATTTGTCACAAGATACCGAGTTAGACAAACTAAATTTCGTTAAGATCAAGTCTAAAGCCAGGGATCAAGTGTTAATCACAAAATATGTATCTTACTCAAAAGCCATTAACATCGACTGTGTCATATAAATTAGAATCCAGAATTGCTCATGAAAATCTTGTATATTGAGTTATGAAAGATGGTGAAATAAATTCTGCCGGTGATCTCGTCAAAACTACTCCTTACCTGTTTTTCTTATCACATTCAATTAACTGTATTACCACTTACAAATGAATACATTTTTATTTTATTTTATTTTCCCATTAGTTTTTGTTGAATTCTTACTGACGACTAATGAAAAATCCATCTATTGATAAATCATAGAATTTCCAAAAGCGGTTGGCTCCTCAGTTACCGCCAGAAATACAAATGGTTTTCAAAAGCTACTATTCACATTTATAACATCAAACGAATCTGAAGCCAAAAAAGCGCGAAAAGTGCAAACCAAAATCCCATTACAAAATTTCGGAACCGTCAGCCACGTAATACGAAAATACCTCCCTGCTCTCACACTAATTGGCTTACACGATATTTGAACCTTTGTCAAATACGTTTTCTCTCCATTTGAATTGAATTTCAAGAATTGCCGAGATCTCAGTGTTTCTTTCCCCATTCCATTAACTCTCCCACAAAAATAAACAAATAGTCCCCAAAATGAGATAATCGCAACAGAAGATACAAAGAAGTACAATCTAGTAGGGCCATTAAACTCCTCCCACTTTCTTATCAATGTGACATTACCGATGGTGCACAATTGTCCAGCAACCGCCTGAACAGGAATTATTACCATTTCAATGAATTCAAGGAAACATAAGTGCAGTATTTGAATTTCTCGGTATGCGACAAGCAAGAACTTTGGATTTCTTAACCGATCAGATGTTTTGTACGATGCGCAACCTCCACGAAACTCTTTGGACAACAGAGGCTGAATCATACTTAAATACAATACTAACGCAATGAAACAAAACGGCAACAGCAAATTAATATTCATAAAAAGGAGGAAAAAGAGAACTCCAAAGATCAGGTAGATCCAGATGTTGAAGTGTTCTGCAGGAACTAGACTTGACACATAGATAGGCCATTGAGGGTATGCTAGATAATTACCAAGCGCTATGTGCTATGAATGTGAACAGAGAGACAGAGGTCATCCCGGTCACAAACCTTTCCAAATACAAGTTAATTTTCGCTGTATCGGGATTGAAATGAGGCATGAATTCCCCTGGAATAAGTAAAACCATGTATTACATACATCTGCGTTTTATGGTAGGGAATCATTCATGTTCATCATGCACAAGAAATTTTTTATTCCTGTCATGTCATGTCCATGAATTTTGGCCACATTACATGAATTTTTAAAAGTATACATGACATCAAAAAATTCCACATGCCATCACATGAGTTTCTCGTATTGAATTACGTGAATGTAAAAACATTTAGGACAAACCGCAACAAATTTATCAAATTTTCACATAAAGTGCAAAATATTTGCAAATGTTACATAATTCTGAATTATAATTAATGTTTTTCGTACTTTCTGAATGAGTTTACATCATGTTAAAGATAAAATTACTTTTTTTGTTTTTTTGTTCGAAATTTTCGTTTACATTTATCTACCAGCATTTAACATGAATGACATGGGTACAAGACATGAACATGAAATTCATGTACATGACACGAACATGAATTTTCACATCACCATGACATGACATGAGAAATAGTCACATGACATTACATGATCAATGATTCACTTATTGTATATTTTTATGCACCATATTAGAGAAGTAACTTCTAAAGACTGTTTTTTTTTATTTATGTGATAAAATGTATTTAGTTGCCGGTCGCACTTAGTTAAAATAGTGCAATAGTGTATGCTAAAATAAATTGTTTGTAAGTAGTTAAATGTATGTTCTATGATAAAATTGTCCATTGGAAAAGTTATAAATACTCTTAAAGGGTACTTAAGGGTCTAAAGAGTAGATTTATGTGATAACTAAAGATTTCTAAAGACTGACTTTAAAACAGAGTAAAATGATCTAAGAACTCATTCACCGCAAGGCAAAATAACTCATTACGCCGATACACCATTGCAGCACCTATGGCGCTCAAAAGCTCCCTCATAATGATCACGGCGGTAAATGCGAACTCGCTGACTGTAATTTTCCCATTCAATTCCAGTTACATTAAATTAAGGGTGGGAATAATTGTCGCAAAACTTAGTTGCAGTACGAAATACCAGAATTTTTACAGCTCTTTTTCGTATAATACATCCTATTCGTCTTTGCATTCCATATATATGGCACTGCAGCAAAAAAGCTACATAGATTTACATGACTTCCAAAATGTTTGTATAATTTTTTACTAAACATAATTCAATAATTTTAATTTTCCTTCCTGATCGGATAGTTATTCAAACGAGATTAGCTCCAAAATGAAAGCAGTTTGATGCGTTTTCTATAATGCTGTGATCTGTATATTCTTTTTGAAAGCACCAAATTCGCTTGAAAAAATGGGATAAATTGTTTTTAAATTTATAAAGGAGGTACTCAAAATGAATAACGTAATTATGGTAAAGCAACACGTATGTAAAAAAACTAATAGGCTGTATGTAAAAAATACGTAGCCCATCAAGTAATTTGTAACTTGGACGAACAGGTAAAACCCGTTTAAGGTACTTCAGCAATATTTATAAATTTTAAATGTCAGAAGGCTATAAATATTTTCTTCCAAATTTATGAGAATAATACCTTTATGTTGTTAATAATTTCATTTTTATTAAATATTGCAGCTATCTTGAAAAACAAAACCCTATATTAAAACATTCAACAAGGTACTCAAAGTAAATTATACGAAATTAAATTATCCATAGAGAGTTTTTAAAGTAAATAGGAGTATTTCGAAATGCAAGTTGCCAAGTTACTAAATTGCATTACCAACATTTTCAACCATTGATGTCCAACTTAGTATATATAATATAATAAGTTGGACGTCAATGTTTTCAACCTGTTTTTAAAACGAGGATATGCGAAAAGCGGTCATTGGTCAATGTCATTTGGGCCTGTGTTATAAATAGATAAAATGTATTGTATGGGTTATAGAATCAGATGCATTACCAAATGTTAATGCGATGCGATAGACATTTATTTTGCCTTCTTCACATTGGTTTATTACATATAAATATACCGAGTAATCTTACCTATTACTATATAAATTGGGCAGCCAAATTAACTTAATTAAAAATACTTTTTGACAAAAGTAAATAACTAACAAAACTGGATCAAATGATGTGGTTCTTAATTAATATCCAACCAGGTTGGGTCTCGTGTCCCTCATCGACCCATGATTTAGACCCTTTATTCCATGAGGAATATTCCGACATTATTAGCAAAAACTTTAATGCGTGTAAAATTCTGTATTCGGCTTAATTGGCAAACGTACCTTTACGCCAATGTTGGAGGTCATATTATTATGTAAACAGCGTACATGTTTAAAGGTTAACGTAATAAACTAAAGATGTCAAAGAACGCCGGATTAGTATTGAAACTGGGCAGTTTATTTAAAAACATGTTTGATTGTTTTTAACGGCGACAAAAGGGTTATATCTTTTAAAATGTATTTTGTAGTTTTATTAATTACTTTAGATCTACAAGAGCTTAATTATTACAAACTACATAAACACTTTCCTCTAGTATTTACGTAATTATACATACTATAAAATACTAATAAAACTTTACTATAATACTATAGTTCATATTCATAAAACCATTTCAGTGTCACTTTATTAATAAACATCGTCATCGCATATAAAAATGCACTCAAAGTTTTTAAATGTCGACGTTCAATACTTTGGCTTTTCGCCGTTTCCCTAAATACGATTGACGACTACTGAAATACAATAATTTATTATTACTCTATATTTTGTCAAGATTTTTTTATCAGGCATGAAATTACATTCTTATAAAATAACTTCTCAAAAGCTATTATTAACATCGACAACATCAAACGATTCCGTAGCCAAAAGAGCTCGAAAAGTGCAAATAAAAATTCCATTACAAAATTTAGGAACTGTCAACTTTCTAATGTAAAAAACATGGCCTGCCCTCACACTAATGGGTTTACATGATTTCACAAATTTGTTCAAATACTTTTTCTCTGAATTTGTTGAACATTTTATAAACTGCCATGACCTCAGCGTCTCCTTCCCAATTTCATTTAACCGCCCACAAAAATAAAGGAAACATACCCAAAATAGCATAACCGCTGCCGAAGAGGCAAGAAAAAAGGAGACACTTGCCCCATTCAAATCACTCCACTTCCTTATCACCGTCACATTACAAATGGTACACATTTGCCCTGCAACCGCCTGAACAGGGATAATCGCCGCTCCAACAAATTCGAGGAAACATTTATGAAGTATTTCAACCTCTCTGTATTTAAGCGTCAACACCTTAGGACTTCTTAAACTTCCCTCGGTTTTGTAGGATGCGCAACCACCTCGGAACTCTTTGGACATCAACGGTTGAAGAATGCTTAAATAAATAATCATAATGATGAAACTGTATGACGCAATTAGACATATACCATTGCAAAGCCAGAAGTAGAGAGCGGCAAATATAAAATAAATCCAAATGTTGAAATCCTCCGGTTTTAAAAGACTCGGTGCAAAAACAGGCCATCGAGGAAACACCAGGTAATTTACAAGTGGAAGCGCTTGGCCGATTACAGATACAGTTGTCATCCCTCTCACAAATTTATCCAAATACAGGCTTAACTTTGACGTTTCCGGGTTGTATTTAGGCAGAAATTCTTCTACAAAAAGACAAATTATTAAAAATTTCTTAAAATGGATATTACAAACAGATCTAAAATACTCTGAAGACTTACTTAGGAAAAGGCCACCTTGATGAAATATCTGATTGGTGCAACTGACGATGAACTCTTTCTGAGAATACATAACGATTGCTGCAATCCAGACTAATATTCCCCACATAATGCAGACAGCAGAAAATGCGAATCTCTCCACTGTTATTTCGCCATAAAAGTGTAATTTGAGCAGATTCAAACCGGGGACAAGGGTGGAAAGGCAACCAAGAAGAACCACGAAAGCGCAGAATTTTCGAGAACTCTTTTTCGTACAATACAAACGGTTTGTTTTTCCATCCCATAAAAAAGGTGTTGCACCGAAGAAACTGCTTAGATTGTTATGCCATCCTATATGCTTGTACAGTTTTTTACTAAACATTTTGAACTGGACGTTTATCAAGCAGTCTTGTCTTAACACAGACTAAGAGCAAAGTCAAATTTTTATAGGGCTTTACACAGCATAATATTCTTCTATATTGAGAATAAACTATATTTAGGACATTCACACTTTTAGTAATTTATGACTTTAGGATTATTACATAGTATGGTATAAATCCTGTAACTGCATTGTATCATGACAGTGGTGTTTAGGTCCATAGAATGTTATTGAATTCTTTCATGTACCTAAGTTAAGATTCTTTTTAGTACGTAAGATCTTTTAACCTTTTGTTACTGTAGGTTATATATTGAATCTTGAAATTAAATAAAGCTCAGTCTTTTAATAATACTCAAAACTTTCTAACATGACAATTTTCCAATGTATGATTCTTTAAGTTTTTACATAGGACGAGTGCCGCAGAATTTTGGAGAGTTAGTAAAAGTCGTCTACTTTCGACATAATATTTCTTATATTTATAATTTATTATTCCGGGCTTGAATAAATTCGATAATTTTGAATCTATTATTTATCAAACTTTATCAAGTAAATTATATCAAGGACCAACGGCAACATTATGGGTAAACTTTCTGGAATTTACAACAGTCGCCTCAGTCTTTACATTAAAAGTATTTTATATGTAAAGACAGTTGGTTTGAGTACTCGAAGTATTTTGGACTTTGAACTGGTGCTTTTCAATCAAATACTTTATTTAGTATTTAACGAAACCAAATCTTAACAAGTTAGTTTTGTTGAATTTACGTTTGCAAATTCAAGTTGTTTTTCTATAAACCTCTACCTCTTATATGATAATGTTCTTTTGAGGCTTGAGGTACCCATTATTTCACGATGGGAAAATATTTCATGGCTTTTAAAAGCCATGAAAATAACTGCTGTAAAAACTGTCTTTTGCTAAACCTCCAAGTGGTAATATGAAAACAGTTTCAGAATGTTTCATCATGCTAGTAAAGCATACTTAACTCACAACATTTTAGTAAGGTATATATTTTGGAATATAAATAACATAATAGTTTACTATTCAAACCGAAGCGAAAAGCATTAAAATCGGCTTAAAAAGAAAAGAGGTCGACCTTCAAAAGCAACAAAACATCTCATTGTCGACTAAAGAATTAAATTGTTAATTTCTGTGGAATGAAAATAGTCTTATAATCCACTAATCAATACATTTTTTAAATAATAATTTTTAAATCCCGGGTAAGGTATGTTTTTTTCTAGGGAATGATTTCAACCCTCATGGTGAGTCTTTTTTGATACCGGGGCGATTATTCCCCGTCACGGGTTTTCGTTTTTCTCGATAGCCGGGAGTTTCTATTTTATTTCATTGGATTTTTCATTTCTTTCTCGGGGTGATTAAATGTCCCTTAATTTATTATTCACATTCATAATATAACTATTATGAATCTTCAAGGAGTTTATTTTATAAAAATACATAATATTTGAACCGTTTATGCACAAAATTTAAGTAAATATTTTTCGGCATAATCTTCTCATTGAATTACGTCCTGTTAATAATAATAATAGCGGTGGATTGTCAAATATAGAGATAAATAAATGCAAATTATAACTCATGAAATAATTCCTTCCCCCACCAAACAATAACACAATACTCTTAAACAAAATAAACATAAATTACAACTCATTAAAGTATGCTTTCCAATACCAAAAATTAATAAATACTCTTAAACAAAAACTATTCAACAAAACAGTTCGTTTACAAATTCTTTATCTATTCTAAAATTTTAAAATTATCCTTGATGCTTTCAACATTATAGTAAAGAGCAGTTATTTCATAGTCATAATCTAGCATTTTCAAAATATTAATTATACTCAAAAGTTATTATTCAAATCGACAACATCAAACGATTCCGTAGTCAAAAGAGCTCGAAACGTGCAATTGAAAATCCCATTACAAAATTTAGATACTGTAAACATTCTAATGCAAAAAACATGGCTTGCTCTTACACTAACCGGCTTACACGATTTCACGAACTTTTGCAAACACTTTTTCTCAATATTTGTTGAGCACTTTATGAACTTCCACGCCACGACCTCAGCGTCTCATTCCCAATTTCATTTAATCTTCCACAAAAATAAAGAAACCCCAACCAAAATACCATAAGCGCTGCCGAACAAAAAATGAAAAAATAGGTGCTTGCGCCATTCAAATAACCCCACTTACTTATCACCGTCACATGACAAATGGTATACATTCGTCCTGCAACCGCCTGAACAAGGATTATTGTCGTTCCAACCAATTCGAGGAAACATGTATGCAATATTTCAACTTGTATTTAAGCGTTAATACCTTGGGACTTCTTAAACTGCCCTCCATTTTGAAGGATGCGCAACCACCTCGGAATTCCTTGGACAGCAACAGTTTAAGAATACTTAAATAAATAATTAATGTGATGAAACTAAATGTCAAAATTAGACATATGCTATTGCAAGGCCAGAAGTAGAGAACTACAAAAATAAGATAAATCCAGATGCTGAAATCTTCCGGTTTAAAAAGACTCAGGGCATAAACCGGCTATCGAGGATACACCAGATAATTTAAAAGGGGAAGCGCTTGACTGATCACAGAGACAGTTGTCATCCCTGTCACAAATGTATCTAAATACCATTTGAATTTTGAAGTTTCAGCGTTGTATTTAGAAAGAATTTCTTCTACAAAAAAAACAAATAAAACCTTTAAAAATGGGATATCAAGAAATAGAGACTCATTTTCGACTTTTATTGCATTTCAGTAGAACTTTTTAAAACAAAAGAATATTCTAAAATGAAATTTTTAAACTATAAAATAATCTATTTTTATGTTCTATTCCAATCCTATCGAAAACGAAACTTGAAATTTGACTTATAACCTGGTTAAGAAACATTAAAAGTTATCGTACACCATAAGTGTTACTTATTGGGCGCTTAAGCGCAGCGCACTGATTTTCAGTACCAACCGTCGTTACGATCTGGGCAACCCAGCGCAAAAAAATGCTCCCGATTATCTCCAAGTGTTCGAATGTTATCGGTGCCACAACCGGACAGACAGACAGAGCGTTCTTATAAAGTAACTATTGGTACTTAATACTTTAAAACTTCTTTAAAAAATATTTAAAAAATACCTAAAATCCTGAATAAAATACTATGTAAATACAGTGGAACCTGATATTGAACCCAGCTCCCGATAATATGTCGTTTTAATGTTTAACTTTGTGAAATTTTTTTGTTTTCATAAATGCAAAAATGTATTATAATTACACGGTTAGCGGAATATACTCGCAATTATTTTCTAAATCTCAGTGATACGCTGAAATAACTCACCACCCCGGATTACAGCCATACCCATTTGAAGAGATTCAAAAATTAAATCCCCTGAGCTTTTAAACCGCGTTTTACGGTACTTTACTTACTTAGGAAAAGGGCGCCATGGTTGAACAACTCATTGATGCAACTGACGCTGAATTCCATCTGCCAATACATAATGATTGCCGCAATCCAAAGCATTACTCCCCATATGATGCAGACGGCAGAAAAGCCGAACTTTACAACTGTTATTTCGCCATAAATGTGCAACTTGAGCAGATTTAAACCGGGAACGATTGTACTAAGGCAACTTAGAAGAACCAGGAAAAAACCGAATTTTCGAAAACTGTTTTTTTGACGTTTTGCGTCATTGAGTTTGCGTTATGGAAAGGAAACACGTTTTGTTTTTGCATTCCATAAAAAGGTATAGCACCGAAGAAACTGCTTGGATCGTTGGATCTATATGCCATCCTAAATGCTTGTACAATTGTTTACTAAACATTTTAAAACCATAATTACCTCAGTCGATCTTAAAACCAACTAATCTCAAAGTGAACTTTTCACTAGGGCTTTGCACAGCATAATATCCTTCTTGTCTTCAAATTTTCTAGTATTTGATTCTAACAGTTTGTATAATTTTACAGCTTGGGAAAAATTGTCTTCTTTTGACTTTATATTTCTTGAATTAATAATTTATTAAATAGCGAAAGCTACTTTATGGAATGCCCTATCCTCATGTCCGTTTGTCCATCCGTTTGCGACCCAATTTATCTCAGGAACGGACTGGCGTACTGACACGCGGTTTGTTGCGTTGGAATTCCACAATGTGACGTTTGATATTGAAATTCAGCGCGCTGCGACTTAGCGCACTAGTCAGGCTAATGAGCGCTTCAAAGCGCACAGTATATAAAAATACTTTGATATATGATTTCATATCTACGAAATGTCAGAAACTCAACTGTAACATTCGTTTTTGTATAACGAGGTCTAGGAGGGCAAAAATAGAGGTCAAATGTCAAAAAAGGTCAAATTTCAACTTTTATATGTTTGCACAGGTCTTGACGAGTAGATCATGATGAGATAGGACCAATAATGATTGCTGGCCTCATTGGTCACAAAATGAGGTCAAAGGTCAAATTTAAACTTTTATATGGATAGATATTGAAGAGAAGGTCGAAATGAGATTCGAAATACCGTTTCAAATTGTTGTATTGTTGAAAAACATTCAAATCAAATACAATTGAAACGTGCAGCTTTCGCTACTTGGTCACACCCGTTTGAGGTGGTTTATTTATACATCCGATAATTTTAAATGAATAATGTCTCAAGCTTTTCCAAGTAAATAATATTTAGAAATAATTGCCGCAAAATAATATTGGTTTATACTCTTTTCTGAAATTTAGAATAGTCGTCACAGATTTTTCCTTAAAAGTATATCTAAAGACGGTTCATTGAATTACTCAAAATATTTTAAAAGTTTTAACTTTTAATTCTCAGATAATATACTTTGAATTTATTTGAATTAAGTGTTAACTATTTTGATGGAATGTATCTTTGGCAGTTTATTTTCATTTTCTCTAACCTTATATGATATCCCTTATATTCTAACGTTTTTGTAAGCTGCTCATTATTGCACGATGGGAAAATTTTGAAGCCATGAAATATTGAAGAGTATTTCTGCCCTGAAAGAGTTTTTTTAATAAGGCAGTTTTCAAATAGTCTCAAAATGTTTTGTCATGCTACTAAAGCATATAGAACTTTTTGTTAAGTATGTATTTTATAAGATAAATCACAAATGCAATTAAGTACAATTCAATTAATTTATTACTCACAGAATAAGATTATCAAGAACATTTATGGAGTTATTTAAACAATACATCTTTCAACCGTTTAAGTCCAAAATTTAAGTAAGTATTTTTAATTGTATATTTTCTTAAATTTAATAACATTAACCTTTTATTTCATAAACTTCAACGGACCAAATACTAAAAGGCGTAACTTCTAGTTCACCAAAAATACTCAAAGTCAATAGATACTTCAACATTTAATCAATTACCAAATATTAGTTTAATATTGAATACAACATTTGTGGATAATAATTTAAGTATTGACCAATTCCTGTTAGTATTCGAAAATGACGAATTCAACATTTTATCCATTCCCAAACTTTTTTGAACATAAGTCTAATTAATAAATTCACTAATCGACTAAAATTGTTTAAATAGAATAAAAATGCTAGTATTAGCAAGGTTAAAAACTTTACATGAACCACGTTTTG
Source organism: Isotoma caerulea (assembly GCA_034696405.1). Lineage (NCBI taxonomy): Eukaryota > Metazoa > Arthropoda > Collembola > Entomobryomorpha > Isotomidae > Isotoma > Isotoma caerulea. The sequence continues at coordinate 11,989 of JAQFZZ010000342.1, forward strand.
ATTAATTGCGTTTCACTTTTCTGCATCATGGATTTATTACTTTGTACATATGGAAATATTGAGTCGTGAATTAAAAAACGTTCCAAAACCTATTGCCAATACATCCACCCATTCATACAAATGATTAAAATGTTTCCTAAGATGAAAATGAATGAGAGTTAAAACAGAGTGTGGATTTAAGGTTGGAAACATGTAAAAAAGTAAAAAAAAGTAAAATCTCCTTTAGAGTCTTGACTGTTCAAACATTGTCGTTTTTCAGCCGATTATTGGTCTTCCACAGTTGACTTTTCTCTAGCCTCTAAATCTATGTTGAGGTTTGAGATTCTTCTCATTTGGGAAGGTAACCCAAAGAGGATCCCTCAAACCGAAGGATCCCTACCCGTACTTAAAGCTCTTAATAGGAAACAGCTAGCTAATAGGATTAACTAAGATAGTGACTCCAGAGAGATTCGAACTCAGGACTACCGTCCCTAAGTCTTTTTCACTACGTTCTACGTCTGCACCACTAGAGCTTAGCTTTATGATCTTTTTAAAAAAAAAGATTCAGGAGTTTTTAGACTAATTATTAGCCCTACTACTTATTAAGTATCGTCAGATAGTTTATGTGAACGCTCATGGTGTCCGTTAGTCTGTAAAGGCGATAACTTCCGAACGGTTTGACATATCGACTTCAAACTTGGAACACTTGCTCTAGCGCCCCCCCCCCATAGCTTGGATAAGTTCGCAGATGGAGCCTGGAGGACCACTCCCACGGTCACAATAAAAAGGTCAAATTTTTGGCCCAATGTAAGATGGGGAAAAGTTTTTTTTTCGATATTGCTGCTCCTCTACCACCGCATGCTAACCATGATGTTCAGGGACCCAAACAACCCTAAACGACCCCAAAAAAGGTCAAATTTTTTAACTAATGTTAAAGATAGGGAATTTTTTTTGATATAGCTACTCCTCCATCACCGCTTCCTTTATGTGACCACAACATTGTTTCACTCAGCCCCAAATGATTTCAAATATGGCTAAATGGTTTCAAATGGCCCCAATGGTTTCAAATAGGTCTAAATGGTTTCAAATTGGGCTAAATGGTTTCAAATAGAGCTAAATGGTTTCAAATAGCATCAATAGTTTCAAATAGCCCCAATAATTTCAAATAGGTCTAAATGGTTTCAAATTGGGCTAAATGGTTACAAATAGCCCCAATAGTTTCAAAAAGGTCTGAATGGTTTCAAATTGGGATAAATGGTTTCAAATTGGGCTAAATGGTTTCAAATAGCCCCAATGGTTTCAAATAGGTCTAAATGGTTTCAAATAGGGCTAAATGGTTTAAAATAGCCCCAATGGTTTCGAATAGGGCTAATGGTTTCAAATAGGTCTAAATGGTTTAAAATAGCCCCAATGGTTTCGAATAGGGCTAAATGGTTTCAAAAGGGCTAAATGTTTTCAAATAACCACAATGGTTTCAAATAGCTCCAATAGTTTCAAAAGTTTAATTCACAATAGAAATCTGAGGATACTTTCTAAAAGCGTTGTTAAAGGTTTATTTAATTATTAATTATGATGTAAGGCTCTATAAAGCAGATCGCAGGAACGAAACCTACACGTCCCAGTTTTTTTCTTTTTTTCTGGTGGATTTCTCTTCCTTCGAGTTACAAATTGCTCCCATGTTTGATATTTCACTATCTAAAAGTAAATTAGCAAACACTTAGTAATAATTCAAAGCCATTCTGCCAAGTATATCAACTTTATAATATAAACACAATTCAAAAGCTATTAACATCGACAACATCATACGAATCGGAAGCCAAAAGAGCTCGAAACGTGCAAGTGAAAATCCCATTACAAAATTTTGGAACTGTCAATTTCCTAATGCAAAAATAATGACCTGCCCTAACACTTATCGGCTTGCATGATTTCTTAAACTTTTTCAAATACTTTTTCTCAATACTTGTTAAACACTTTATGAACTGCCACGACCTCAGCGTCTCTTTCCCAATTTCATTTAATCGCCCACAAAAATAAAGAAACCCACCCCAAAATGTCATAAGCACTATTGAAGAGGCAAGAAAGAAGGAGGCGCTTGCGCCATTCATCTCATCCCCCTTTCTTATCAGCGTTACATTACAAATAGTGCACAATTGTCCAGCGATGGCTTGAACAGGTATTATTACCACCCCAACAAATTCCAGTACATTTTTGTGCAATATTTCAACCTCTCTGTATTTAAGCGTCAATACCTTCGGATTCCTTAAGCTTCCCGTTGTTCTGTAGAATGTGCAACCACCTCGGAGTTCCTTACACAGCAGAAGTTGAAGAATACTTAAATAAATAATCAAAGAGATAAAAACAAAGCTCAAAATTAAAATGACGGAGTTAAAAACCCAGAAGTAGAGAACTGCAAAAATGAGATAAATCCCGATGTTGAAATCCTCCGGTTCTAAAAGGCTCGGGGCATAAACCGGCCAACGAGGAAACACCAAGTAGTTCGCTAAGGGAATCGCTTGGAATATTATAGCGCCAGTTGTCATTACTGTCACGAATTTATCCAAAAGACAGTTGAACTTGGACGTTTCTGTGTTGAATTTAGGCATAAATTCTCCTACACGATAGAATCAAACGGATTTTTAATCAATCAATCAATCAATTTTTATTTTATAACTGGCTTAACTAACTAATACGCGGCAACCATTTTGCATACGGCATTTTCATAAAATATGTGCTTGTTAAAAACGTTATAAAACTGAATATCATGATACAATTTAAATTCATATAACTTGAGCGTTTAAAACATGAAAAGGCAAAATATTTTTGACAAATCACTTTTTCTTAGATGAATTAATTTATTTAACATAAACAAATATTGAAAAAGAAGCCGATTAATTTGAAAATTTTAATTGTTAATATTTGTCGAAGGTATACTTGTCGGGTATGCAACTTTAAAACAGTGCTCGCCAAAACAGCAAAAAGCATAGATATTTTGTGCTTTTTGCTGTTTTTGCTTTAATTGCTTGCTTGCTTGCTTAATTTGCTTTTTTTAAATTCCCGCCAATGGTTTTGCATTCTCGCCAATGCTTTATTTGCTATTAAAGCAAAACAACCATTGGCGGAAAATAGCCAATACAACGATTCAAGCGAAAAACTTAAAATTTTGAACAAGCGGTTAAAGGGTTATAAAGCTAATTAAGCAATCAAGCCAGGAACTGAATATTAAGCAATGGGCGAACACTGCTTTTACGTAAGAATAAAACTTATAAAGACTTACGTATAAAAAGGGTGCCATTGTCAAGCAATTCATTCAAGCAATTGACGACTGACTCTTTATGCCAATAGAAATCGATGGCCGCAATCCAAACCAACATTCCCCACATGAGGGAGACGGCAGAAAAGGCAAACCTCACCACAGTTATTTCGCCATAAAAGTGCAACTTGAGCAAATTCAAACCGGGGACGAGTGAACCAAGAAAAAAAAGTAGAACTAAAGCGCAACAAAATCTCTGACAGCTCTTCGTAGTGCAGTAAAAACGATTGGTTTTTCCATTCCATAGCAATGGTGTTGCGCCGAAGAAACTGCATAGATTTATATGTCGGCCAAAATGCTTGTACAACTTTTTGCTAAACATTTTAAATTGAACTAATTCGTCAACTTTTTACACTTATAAAAAGTCTTTCGATTTTCTATTCCTTTTCTTCATTTCGCCTAATATTAATTGGCGACTGGGTTGAAAAAATTGATATTTCTTGTACAATTGTCGCAAGATTCCTCGACCAAATGGTATTAAGTAGCGATTGCTACGTAATGGTATTATATATTGGTTTAGATTTTTGAAAGTAGTCAACTTATTTGTAAATCATAAATATCAGATAAATTATTAAGTAGCGATAGCCACTTTATGGGAATGCTCTGTCTGTACCTGTTTCAGCGCAATAACTACTGAGCAATTTTATATACCAACTTCAAACTTGGTGCAAATATTACGGAGCCCATTAGCTTAAAGGAATTTGGCAATAACGTCACACCATCCTGTAGAGCTACTTTTAGGATCGCAATAAAAAGGTCAAATTTTTGACCCAATGCTAAAGATATGATAATTTTTCCCTAAAATCGCTTTTCTTCCACTAACGTTCTATGAAAATATTATTCCCCAAAAGCTCCCAACCATTTGACTCACAAATCTGAATTACCTACAATAATAAAGACCCTATCGCTTCTTTGTTTTACCATTTTACAATGGTTTATTTTTTACTATTGTCCGAGTATGAGTTTAATTTATTCTTGGCAATTTATATTTTATTTCAAAAGTTACCTTAAATCTTTAAATCAAACATAAGACCAATTTAGTGAGTCTAGTGAAGTAGTTCAAGTATTTCGCAATGTGAAAGTTTAAATGTCAGCCAGAACAACTCACGTAAAAGTATTAAGAATATGTTGAACCAGCAAAAATGCTAAATTGAAAATAGTCCTGTAATATAATATCTTATCAAGCCACCAAAACAGACAGGAAATTATTGCAAGGTACTTAGTGGAAAATGCCAAATTGAATTAAATATAATTTAATATTTAATATATTCACAGGTTTAATAAAATTATCTGGAATCTTTATGGAGTTATATAGTTTAACTTTAACATCTGGAAACCAATTATGTCGAAAGCTTAAGTAAATTTTTTTTTTAATTCTTCATTTTGAGAAATTATTCTCTAGTTATTTTATTTCATAAGGTAGGTAGGTAGGTATAGGGTTTTATTTAACTCGATTGATGTAGCTATCGCTTTTACAATCATGAAATAATAATACAAATCAGATAATGATAATCGAAGAAGCTCTCCGGAGATGCCAATTGATTGGTGTCTAGACAAGCTATTTTGAGTGCTATTAAAAACGTATTGTTTATTGATTTAATTAAAATCCATTGTTTGCCAGAAAAAAATAAAAGAAAAACTTCGTTTGTTTGTTTTCAAAATCCCTATCTTAAAATGTTCATGGGAGAAAAAAATGTTTGACTTAATATTTCAAATTTTATTCTTGGATATTTACGTGCTCGTGTAGTCAGATGAAGATGAAAAGAAAATTATTTTTTTAAATCTAAAAATTTACAAAATGTCGAAACTGTTTTTCCCAGATCGCGAACCACTGTCACAGTTTGAGACCTTATTCAGACCTAAATCAAAAATAATTATTTTAAACATATATTCTTTTCTATGACTTAAGCGGTTTTTTTAAACTTCTTTTGAATAACAAACAAATCACTCAATTCAATTTTATCCAAAGTAAGTTCCATTCAAGCCAACTTTTTAATGGAATCGAATTGAATAGATCTGCTTTTCATGTAATTAGTGACTTGGTGGATGGAATTGAGCGGGAATTTTGATTTGAATTGAATAAGGCCGAGTACTAGGTCAATATTCTATTCGCGATTTGCATGAGTTTAATAACTTTCAAATTAAAGTTTCCAATTAAATTAGGTTAAAAGCTCTACCAATTATCCTTTAAACAGCCCTGCAATATTTAAATTTAATACAATATATATATTTTCGTAACTTGGACGAGTGAGAATTTAATTTTGCAAACATTGAAATTGCTAAAAAACAAATGCGTTGAGCTAAAGAGCGAAGATAATCAACAAAACATATGAATCTGCTCTCATTTTATTTCTTACACGTCTCCTTACGCATTTGTTTTTAAGAATTGTTTTATAAATATGAACTTTGTATTACCCCATAATTTAACATAAACATAAACGTTGCTCCATTTAAAACAAATACCATTGTAAAACTTTCAGGTGCATTAATGGTAATTATATGTTACTAGACTCTTGACCCGATCGTGCTGATCGGGTTCTAGATTTCAGGGAGCGTTAACACAACTGTAAGGTGCGTCAAACAGTCAAAGAATTGCTCCCTTAAACCTAAAACCTGATCAGCACGATCGGGTCAATAGTCTAGTCACAATATAGATTTTAAAGCCTTTCAAATTAAAAAATCGTTTTTACTTCTACCTTCTACTTTCATCTCCTTCCTACAACCTTTTCTACAACCTTCTCCTTTAATCCCTTTTCTAAAACCTTCTCCTTTAATCCCTTTTCTAAAACCTTCTCCTTTAATCCCTTTTCAACAACCTTCTCCTTTAATCCCTTTTCTAAAAACTTCTCCTTCTTACAATTTTCTCCTTCCTACAATTTTCTCCTTTAATCCCTTTTCTAAAAACTTCTCCTTCTTACAACCTTCTCCTTCCTACAATTTTCTCCTTTAATACCCTTTCTACAACATTATCTTATTTCTTATTTTAAATGCTGGAGCGCATGCGTGCTTTGTGAATAGAAAAATTCAAGAAAGAAGTAAAGCACAAAAGGATAAGATTAAAGGTAGCCGCCACTATTGGAGTTGGGGCAAAGCAGAAATTTAAACTGCGCCCTCATTGGCTCGCTCTTTACAACACTCAGCAAATCAAAGGTTGTTCGGACACACACACATCCCTGGCCTTTTATTAAAGATATGAATTATAACTGCAATTTGGTGTTTACGAAGTGTATACATTTCCACATTTTTCTTGCTTCATAAATAAAATTTGATTTAGTTGATTAATAAAGTAACGGCTTAACTCGTTGTGGGTTGAGAATTAAACGTGTAATGTTTCAAAGTTCTAGAGTTTTTTCTCTCCGTATAATAGTTATCCCTGAGGTAATATTTTCATTAAGAAATATAATTTCAAATGCGATTACATTAATTTATGAAAAATATCTACATTTTCAGATTATTAACACCCAAAGGGATTTTGTGTACGTCCAGCAAGAAAATTGGAAGGGAAGACCGGAAAATGGTCACGTTGTACCCAAACCGTTGAAATTAAATGAAAGTATATTGCATTTAGAATCAGTTACTCAGATTGTATACAAAACAATTGAGTTTTAAACGTTCAACAGTTTGTTCAACAGGGTATTGTATATTGTATCTGGTGGGAATGGATGTGGTTTAGGGTTTTCTAGTTTTTTCACTGATATTCAAGGTATGGAAAGTATCTGGCAGGGATTTTGAATTTTATAAATAACGTTTCATTGTTGTGACGGAGGTGATCGAATGGATTTACTACAACAGTCGCAAAGCGAAGTGGTGCAAACGGAATTAAGTGAACTGTGTACAAGGTTTCGTTTTTTGCGCACGTAATGTATTTTGTTTTTTACGTAAATTCGTATTTTTTGTTTTTTACGTAAAATCCGTATTTTGTTTTTACGCAAATCTGTATTTTGTTTTTTACGTAAATTCGTATTTTGTTTTTTACGTAAATACTTTTTTTTGTTTTTTACGTAAAATCCGTATTTTGTTTTTACATAAATTCGTATTTTGTTTTTTACGTAAATCCGTATTTTGTTTTTACGTAAATCCGTATTTTGTTTTTACGTAAATCCGTATTTTGTTTTTTACGTATAGCCGTATTTTGATTATTACGTAAATCTGTATTTTGTTTTTTACCTAAATCCATATTCTGTTTTTACGTAAATATGTATTTTGTTTTTTACGTAAATTCTTTTTTTACTTGTACTCTACATTATCAGTTTTAGCTTAAGCAACACTTAATTAATCAACATTTAATTCAAATTTGATTTCATTTCTTGGATTTATACATTTCGTCCATTTTGTACAGGTATCACTTTGTGCTGTTCACTAGGTAGGAACAATGCCTTTAAGTTTTTAGTCAACTCGTGCATAAGTTGACTCAGACAATAATTAATATTTTTACTCCATTTTTAGTAACAGCTAAGAGCGTACAGAATCCGTTTTCTTGTAACTTTTGATAGATAGTTGTGAAAGTGAATCACATTTATTATTAGCTATTTAAATGCATTTATAGCGTTTCATTAATTCAGAAAAGGTATCAAAATAAATATTTATACTTTTTATCTATACTTGCTTGGAAATGAAGTCACTGCTGAATATTTATCTCATCCTGTGGTCATTTCAAATAAAAACTGTAATTTCTACCTTGATCACTAAACGATTTCCTGTTTGCAAACCACTAAGTGAGACAACTGAAACTAGGTCTTAATTTTTATTTATTAATTAGTCACTCTAAGAAAGACTTTACGCATTGACTAAAATCAAGTCTAATCATTCTTGCTGAAATGTAGAATAAAAACGCTTTTCATAGTTCTTTCTGGTCCAACTTCACCTTCGCTGTGTCAATATGTTTAAGAAACGACGAGCATTTATCAGATTTTTTTACTTTCTACTCGGATATTTCAAACTTTGTGATGGTGCAGTTAACGAGCAGTTGGTAAATTAACGGACAATTTTATTAATCATCTTTAGTTTATTTATGTTTGCGGGAAATATTTTTTATATTCGAGTTATCTTATACTAGGATTTATTTAATTGAATATATTTGACTCTCAATAAACATGTACATTATATATATGAAACTACGGTTTCTAGTTGTGGTCGCATTTCAAAATTATAATAATTTTCAAAATCTACTGTTTCAATTCACACAGCAAACATTCCAACTATTTTAAAACTTACACGTGTTTGTGTCTGTTACAGGTTGAAAAAGTAACAATCCCTCACTTCCAGTACAATCTTTTCGCATGGATCGAACAGATGCATGCATTTT